>PVJH01002090.1:0-179404 GCA_004026705.1 Nesogale talazaci | reverse complement strand
TCCACCAATGGGAAAAAGGGTCTGCAAGTTTGCCTGTGGCAATACACAGCTTTTCTGCCTTCAATCAACTGGAAGACAGATGTGTAGAATCAAGAATAAAATGATGATTGCAAACACCTGTGCCATACTAGCTGGGTGCCAGGCCCCACCCTCTGCCATTTCTGTGAATATCACCTCACTTGCACCTCAGAGTAACCCTATATAAAGACAATGCAATTATTTTCCATTTTCACAAAGATTTGGACACAGACAGGGTAAGTTAACTTGTCTTGAATTGCATAGCGATTAAGTGATAGACTCAGACTTTGCACCTAGGCAATTTAGCTGAGTTTGTAATTTTAGCTTTAATGATAGGGTGGAAAATTACATGGGTACAGTATGGATACAAGTAAGAGAACCTAGAAGTGAGAAGGGAAATGGTCGTGTTGTTCTTCTTTGCCGTTGAGTCCATTCTGACTCATGCTAAGTCAGCGTGTTATTACATCTCCATAATTCTGTGGTGAGTGGAACTGCTCCATCGAATTGTCACAGCTCTCCTCTTTCAGAAGTGGATTTCTGGCTCCCTTCTTTGGTATTCTTACTTTTCAATACTGTAAAAGAGGTCTTTTGCAGCTGATTTTCCAGAGCTTTCCTATTTCAATGAAATACGGCTTCTGTATGATAGATCTTCCTACTTTGATTTAATCAACTCAGTTCAATGGAGACTAAGGGGAAAATTCTCTTCCTAATAGACCATACTGAGATAAATTGGGGGATTTGATGGGGTAAAGAAATAAATGCCCTGGCTAATCGATTGCACCTTAGGCTCATGGGTGGGTGGGCATAGAGCGGAATGTGCAATCATGGAGTTAATGTAGCATAGAAGTGATAAGAAAACAGATGCCTGACTACCACCCTGCATATCGCTTGGTATGAGAGGATTTAAGACAGCAGATGCTATCAAGAAAGGGAAAGTCTTTGATGGTCATTAACAAGCTCATTAACACCTTCGCTCACATTACCTTTATCAGTTTCCTAGCAGATAGTGAACACACTGAATGTTAGACCAGTAAGGCAAGGACCTAAGGGTTGTGACAGATGGAATTCAAAGAGAAGAAGGCTAGGCAAACTAGCCTGACCTGAGGGTTGTAATAGACCCAGATAAGACCCTGGACTGGGCAAGATAATTATGGTAGCCTCAGATATGTATAGCTAAATATTGTCTTTAATTGTCTTGGAGGCTTAAAGGTAACTTTCCATGAAAACTTTGGTCTAGAGGGATTTGAAATGCAGGAAACTTCCATCTCTCCTAGAGTGAGGAGTAGGGGTACTCATCTACACTCCAAAGAAAAGCAAATACCTTTGGATCCAGATTTCTCACTCAATCCATTATTGGTATAGGGGAAAGAAGAAATCAAAAGAGTTGCATTCAAATTGACTCCCAATCCACGGTGATTCCATGTGTATTGGAGTCCGGCTGGACTCCATGGGGTTTTCAATGACTCACATTTGAAAGTAACTCACCAAACTTTTCTTCCCCAGTGTCTCTAGGTAGACTAGACTCTCCAGCTTCATTGTAGTGGAAAGTGTTAGCCATTTGCACTACTCAGGGACTCTGAGGCAGGATAGAATATATCAGAAAGTGTGAGACCTTAGAGACCATCTAATTCCCTAAAGTGGGGGCCGTTTGAAAAATCCAATGTTGCTCATGACAGTTCGGTGCAGCCCGTGCCCAAGACGAATCCTCTTAGTTGTTCAATCTCTGCTCATATATTCTGCTGCAGAAAATCATCCTGCAAATTCTGATCATCTCGCTACCAGGGCAAACTCTAATATGTTCTCCAAAGCACCAGTCACCTTGCAGGAGTCTCTGGTACTGAGTGGAATGGGGTGCCCCTCTTCAGTATCCCCTCTCCTTACCAGCCTCTCATAATGGAAGACTTTCCCTCTCAATTGTTTGCTCCTTCTGAAAAATAGATGGCCAGATCCAGGGATTCTATATGGCAAGCATGGTCTGACTTGGGAAATGAAAAGGCAAGATTCCCCTTACATTTGAGTCTCACATAAATACCTTTTTTTCTTTAGTATAAGAACGACCCATAAAATATTTGGGACATGCAAGTACTAAAATGATATGCATCGTCCTTTCCAAACTCAAACTGAACCTACTTTTTTATATTTAGTCAGATGGCCTTAGAGAACCCTGAGCAGAAAGAGCCTTGGTGGTTAACAGAACAGGCCTGCAAATCCCAGCTCTGCCACCAGCAGGCATGTGCCTTTGGAGCATTTACTTCCTCCCTCTGTGCACATTTCTTACTCTTAACCACGGGGGAAATACTAATGTTTCCTGCGCAGGATTGGAAAGAGGTTAAAGCATCTGATATGCTTGTGCGGTGGTAGAATGCCTGCACACTGGTGGGTCTCGATAAATGCTAGCTCCTCTGCAAGAGACAAGCATCAAGAGGGCCTTACAGAAATCGATACCAGTTCTTCATGGTGACACTTCTTTCTCTTACCTCCTAAGAGCATGTTTTATTGTGTAGATACATGTTCAATTTATTTTAATGTCGACATACATTTTAAGATGACTTTAACTATTGAATAATGTATTTTAGGTTACATAACAGTTCATAATCTAATTGAATGGTACTCTGCATTTTTGTGTTCTGCACAATGAGTTTGATATGAGCCTGTGAGTGAGACCACAGCAGTGCAGCCGCTCTACTGACAGTAGCTCTTCCCTTGCTGAGGTCTCCAAACATATTTGGCCTACCACCCCCTTTTCAGAAAAGAGAAATTGCCCAGTGACCACTTTCGTGTACTATAGCCGATAGTGCAGGATAAAGAGGCTGCTTTTGCAATCTCTCTAAAGCATCCCAGAACCCCGCAGGGAGCAGTATCACAGTATCACCCACTTTGGGAAGCACTGATTGTATTCGACCCCATCAGTGCACTCAAATGAAGCCGACAATGGCACCACTCCCTGCAGGTAACAAACTAACTGTTCTCTCTCTCTCTCTCTCTCTCTCTCTCTCTCTCTCTCTCTCTCTCTCACACACACACACACACACACACATACACACACACACACACACCTGTCCTTGTCTGGTAAAAGAGCACATTTGTCTGTCCCAAAGAGGATCAGGTAGGTGTTCTGGAGACGTTAGGAAAAAAAATGTGTTTTCCATTTAGAAAGGAGAGAGAAAAAGAAGGAGGAAGAGAGATAACCCCAAGAAAGTCAAACTATCTATTTATTTAGTTATGTGTTTTGGGTTGCATTTTGCATTAATCGCCGCCACACACAGGAGCCCTGCAATTTATTATTGGTGATAAGTGTGGACAGTAGCTATTATTTTCTCTGCCTGTTCTAAAATGTGGCATCGTGGGACACTGAGATTTATAGGACATGCATTATTCAAAACTCCAGTTCTGGGATGGCTCCGCAGGAAGACTCCCAGCTATTACCACAGGCTTTCTTCAAAATCCTGCCTCACTGGCTTTCTTTGCTTCCATATCGGCGTGTTAGCGCTCACTCAAAGCCAGAAGAGGGAGAATTCATCACGAAAATCCATCGGTACAGTGTCTTTCACAAAGGAGGACGACTCGAAACCCCCTCTTCTACATAATTCACAGAAAAGCCTTGGAGGAAGCAAGCCGACTTTCATTGGAAATAATGAGGGAAGAGCACTGTACTTCTCTAGCAAATTTCTTGGGTTTTAAAGGCTCGGCAAGAGCGTTCCTTTTCCAAACTGAGTGCTCAAGGAGCCAGGAATTACGATCAATTCTTCTCATGCGGTTTTGCACTCCGTATCCTGGCATTACATCCAAGATAGGTGAAGAGAGGGAAAGGTACACTTACCCCAAATAATTAACAAATAGAGAGTATTGTCAGTCATCATGTATTATTAACAGGGAACTTTGTGATGTGAGTGAATTCATAGGTTGAAAACTATGTGGAAACGTCAGAGTCCAATATTTGTAATTCTTACCAACAAGACTGACCACTGTATGCCATTTTGCGATGGGTTCTCCCTTAGTGTCAATTAAGCATAATGAAAGGTGTTCCCTGTGTTCCTCCAAATCAGAGCCCATCTGGAAGTGGCTCTGAACTGACAAGAGGGATGTGCCATACACCAGAGTGAGACCTGCCTTTGAGCTAGTTACCATTGGAACAAGACTACACATGTCGTTTTGCTGTTGCAGTAACCTTAAGAAGCAAGGATAAGATACAGTCACCCTTGGTTGTACACAATATAGAAGACAGATCCTATGGGGGGTATGGTTAGTAACCTGGCACATTGCTTAAAGTGCCCAATTGCTAGTCTGAAGGTTGATCATTGTATGACCAGCCACTCTGCTGGAACCAGAAGTGGGCATTTGCTCCTGTACAGAAGTACAGCCATAGAAACCCCATATGGTAGCTCATATCTGTCCTTCGGGACTGCTTTGAGTTGGAATTGACTGAGGGGTGGTGGCCTTACTTTTAGATTTAATTGATTATTAGCAGTAAATTAAGAAAACTGCTCCATAGCTCTGACCTTATTGAATAATTATACCTCTAGCTTTCAAATTCCTTCTTTTGTAAGACTTGCAAGACTAAATTACTTTATGGCCTCTTCTACAGTTCACAGTCCATGGCTCCAAAATGTCTTGCTTTGCTTCAATATCTACACTTCCTTACAGTTTGTGTATGACAGGCATTTATAACACATATGGTGTGGACTTTCTATGTGTGTATATGGAGTTACATGTGCCTATATATATTTAAGTATAATTTTTATTTATAAAAATGTGTTGAGTATTTGAGTTAATGATTAATAACTGTATTATAGGGTAAAGGACTGCAAATCCAATATTCAAGTATATATTTTTGGGGAGGGCATCACTGCTCTCCGGTGGTGGGAGTAGGAGGCCCAGCTCCACTGCTGGAATTGAACCTCCGTCCCAGTAGGCCGTAGTGCCGCGCACAACCACTACACCACCAGGGCTCAGCCCCTCAAGTATATTTTGTAGAGATACATTTATCAAACATTAAATAGGATGAGACAAAACAAAATAATTCATCTTCATATGAGGGAGATATCAGCATGAGACCACAATGGATCCCATGGGATCCACAGCCACATAGCTAGTCATATAAGATGGAAAACACTCAGAAAGTCATCACAAAGTCATGATTTGTAGCCAGTCAACTCTCCCAATTTGCATATTTGGACCATGGAAGCAGGAAAGGGGGACAAGATTGGTATACATACAGTATGACAGATTCAAAAACCTTTAAGATTGGATGAGGGTCTTCTGAACAGGCAATCAGAATTTGACTTATGACTTATATGACCCTAGTTCCCCAATTTCAATCCAGGACACACCCAGGCAAGACCCCAGGGTGAGGCCACCCCTTTGGCTAGAGAGGGGAAGTAGACCACTCTACAACACATCTGCTGGTCAGTGGTCAAAAAAAGATTCAATGAAGGCTAAATGTCTGTGGAGACTCAAAAATGGATTTAAGGATCCCATCGTAAAACATAGCCTTTTACAAATTTATTGTGCTCAATTTAAGCTCTAATAGAGAAGTTCTCAATCTCTGGCTTGTGACCCCTTTGGGGGTGTCCAACAACCCTTTCACAGGGTCGCCTGATTCATAACAGTAGGAAAATTACAGCTATGAAGTAGCAACAAAAATATTTTTATGGTTGGGATGGGGGTTTACCAAGCATGAGGAACTATATTAAAGGGTTGTGGCATTAGGAGGGTGGAGAACCACTGTTCTAATACATAATGCAACACCCTGAGGATTTTATTAATATTACAATTTTAAAGATGTTGAAAAGATGGAAAAATCTGGTTGCTGAAATCTTAAGTAATTTACCTCTTTGATTTGTTGTTGTTGTTGTTGTTGTTGTTAGGCATCCTTGAGTCAGTTCTGACTGCTAAGGAAGTTAAATGAAACTCAACGAAACATTGCTAGATCCTGTGTCATTCTCACAATTGTTAGGTTTCAGCCCTTTGGTACAGCCATTGTATTAATACCTCAAGTTGACAGTCTTATGTTTCCTTACCCTTCTACTTTACCAAGCACAATGCCCAGGATTGGTCTCTCTTGAAAACATGCACAAAGCATGTGGGACAAAGTCTCACCATCCTTGCTTCTCAGGAGCATTCTGTCTGTACTTCTCCAAGACAGATCTGTTCATCTATTTGGCTGCACTTTCCATGTTTTTTGCCAGCCCCAGAATTCAATGTGTGGATTCTTCTTTCATTTCATTTATTCCATGTCCAATTTACATAAAAGAAATTGAGTCTGGAAATCTTTGTTTTCAAAGTGACATTCCTGTTCTTCAGGAATGTTCTGTTTTGTATTGTTTTGTTTTGTGGCATCACTGCCCTCTGGTGGTCATGGGAGCTAACCAGCACTGCTCCTGACAGCCTGTGCTGTATTTGAACCACTAAGCCCGCAGGCTGCAGTCCCACACTCAACCAATTCTGCCACCGGGGCTCAGGCTCCTACTTTATAGAGATTTTGTACAGTAGATTTACCCAATGCAATGTGTTCTCTGATTTCTTGATTGCAAACTCTGTGAGCATTGATTGTGGATTCAAGTAAGATAATTTTTAATAAAATCAACTCTCTAAAACTTTAATATAATTTCTCTATATTAAAAGGGAAGTGAGGCTGTGGTTCAAAAAATAATAGTTTATATAAAATTGGAAATAAATGAGAGTTAATGTTTTATGTTATTACCTTTTCCTTGAAGCACTAGTCACAAATCAGCAACAGAACTATTATTTAACATATTCAAAGTGTATCTAAATTCTCTCGTTGACTGGACTCCTCCCAGAATCACTTCAGTATGGTATAGTGTCTACAGACTGGTTATAGACTGTATAGCCTTCAGTCTCAGTTGTGGTGTTAAGCAAATCAATCAAGTGAAAAGAGCAATGGTATTCATCTCATGGGGATGTTGTAACAATTAAATGCATGAATAGCTATGTAGGGTTTTAAACTAGAACCTGGTACATAATGAATACTACATAAGTGTTTAACTATTTTAATTACTTGCACTCCTGTTGTAATTTGGCCATATGAAGACCAGAAAAGTAGTGTTCACTTCGGCAGCACATAGACTAAGACCAGAAAAGTTTTCTCTTCTGGGAGTCAATGGAGGCCTTCAGAAAAATTTAAGGAAGGCTTGCAGGTGGGAGAGAAGATATAACCTTGACTCCCCACTCCTGTCTCCTTGGTCAGTTAAAAATTTCTTAGGGAAAATAAGGATGACAATTCAGACCATTTGAATATCTTATGATTCTAATTGAAGAGAATGAGAGCATGCTACCAGTCAGACATATAACAGAATCCAAGGTGACCGTTTAAGTGATAATCTCCCAAAAAGAACCTCTTTTAGAAAGTGACAGCTTTGTCCTTCCACTGCTTATTACATTGTAGAATATTCTGCTCATCAGGCAAGAAGCATTTTTAAGATAGAAATAGCTTATGTTATTCCTTGATTTGTGTACCTGAGTGAGTGGGTGGGGTGGGGATGGTGATAAGTAGAGAAAGGAAGAAACTGGATAATGAATAATGTTCAAGGAAATTCACCTCAACCTTTCCAGGTTTGTGTTAGAATTCCAGGTGAGACTGAGCCCTCTAAGGTCAGTATTGAGTTAAGGGAAGTAGTAAATATAGTGGGCCGAGAAACCTATTTAGAGAAAATTCAGTATAATTTGTCTTCTGGACTCTGAACCATATACGAATAAATTTAGATAAACATAAAAACATAAGCCTATGTTTTAGGTTTTTGAAATCAAAATGGGTAGAATAAGCAGAAGCTATAGTGTACATATATAATTTTTATTTACTTTTCCTCTTTATATAATAATATATCCTGGCTGACATATAGAGATATAGGTATATAATGAAAATAAGTCAGTGCCATGGAGTCAATTCTGACTCAAGGCAACTCTAGAGGCCAGGTGTGTCAGTCCAGGTAGACTTGAGAAACAAACACATAGACATGCATATGGTTATAAGGAAATGGTTTATATATAAGAGGAATAATGGAACATTGAGAAAACATCCCAACCCAGTTCAGCTCAAAGTCATAAGTCTGATTTTAGCCCATGTGCCTGATACCAGTCTATAAAGTCTCCTTCTGACTCACAAAGTCACAGACCAGTGGGTGGAGAGTCCCGGCTCTGGCTCGGGTCCCCTCATCGCTCCAGGGTCCATCAGTATTGTCCAGTGGTGGTAGAAACATCTCAGCGCTGATAACGGATCTCTCTGTGGCTTTTCCAGTTTCAGAGGTCTGGTTCCATCAGGGTAAAGCCATGTGGCTTCTCTGGCTCTTCCAGTTCCTCCGATGTTGCCATCTTGTCTTGTCAGTCCAGTGATTCCCCACAACTGGGAAAAAACGGTCTCTCATCTCCATGAGGAAAATACCATGAGACATCCCAGAATTCTCAGGAGAAAGCCCTGCCTGCATCAAGTCCTCATCGGCTACTGAATGGCTATCTCCAGATTAACAGGCTAGACACCACCCCTACATCTCAATCATGACATTGACATCTCGAATACATGACTGTCACACCAGGGTAGAACCACCCCTGAGACGGTAAATCTGCATGGGCTCACAAAGCCTTGTCTTTGTCCCATGTTGCTGCCGGTGATTTCGAACAGCTGACTTTTCTGTTCACAGTCCAACAAAGAACCACTACTCCACCAGGGCTAAATAGAGAGACAGCTATGTAAAACATGTATCTCAACTCAGCTTGCTAATATACCTGTTCTTACGCAGTTTGCACTCTTTTATTCTTCACAGTGGCGATATTAATGCTATATAACAATGGTTCCTGATGGCACAAACATGCCTAGCTACTGACCCAAAGTGCAGTGGTCTGCTTCACAAAGGTCACTGTCGTGAAAAGCCTACAGAGCAGTTCTCCACAGAGGTGACACTCAGAGCTGGCCCGGAGTTGGAATCCACTCACGAGCATTTGGTTGAGGTGGTAAAGCACGACAGAATCATGTGTAATAACTCAAGAATTTTAATGTCTACTTTAGTTTCTAACTATAGGCAATTGCATGTATTACAAGTCTGCTTGCTGATAGAACATTGCTGTGGTTCAAAATTTTTTTTTATTAATTCATGCTATGTATTTTCAAATTAATGAGTTGATTTTTAGAAATAAATGATGTCCTCTGCTCTCCCAGGTGTGAATTCTCTTTAGATAATGCTGCCAACAAGAAAACCATGCTCCAGTTTGCATTATGATTTGACATATGACACCCATCAAACTCTTCGGATGGCATTTCCATCCAAGTGATAGTCATTAGATGATTGTGGTCTCAGTAATTAGAAGGCTTCGCCTAACCTCAATTACATTGTCAATGGTACTTAAGTCCACTTTCAGCTTCTGTTCGACTAACACAAATTATGATCAAAGTATTCCAGCTTCTTAGTATGCCTGATATTTCTAAGATATAATAGCCTTTTTACTATGGACTTAATCACAAACACCATTTACTGAAAACTGTATTTGAAGAGTTGAAATCTGATCTTTCAGTGCAGACTAGAAGTTATCTCTAATAGGGCCGTAAGACTGGAAAATTGTTGCTAGGGTTTGAGAATGAAAATATGGCTTTGCCACTTCTCCCCAAAATGGGAATGACGATAATAATTACAGTGCTCAATGACCGAACGCATTTTAAAACAAGTGTCCATCAAGAATATGTTTTAGATAAAACTGGATTGAAGATTGTTTATAACATTTATTTAATAATGCATGTGTCTAGCTTTGTCAAGCTTTCAGTGATCTGTGAAATGTCCTATTAAATGGAGTTAAAACATTCCATCACATAAGTAGTATGCGCAAACCAAAATGCCCAGGACTAACAATTGGATTCTGACTCCTAGTGTCTCTTTATAGGGGTTTCTGAGACTGGGAATATATAAGGGGCTCTTTCTCTCAGGGAAGAGCTGGTAAGATTCATCATGGGACTCCCTGTTGAGTAAGTGGTTAGCAGTCCAATATCTGCCCAGTTAGTTTATGAAGGGTGTTCACCCCTTAATGCTGACTCATAGGGACCTTTAAGATAGGGTAGAGCCATCCTGCAGGTTTCAGAGACAATAACTCTTTTCAAAGAGATGGTAACCCCTTTCCTGAGCAGAAACTCTATCTCAGGTGGAGTGACTGGTGATTTTAAACTGCCAACCTTAAAGATTACAAATCATAACCTAGAGTCTACCAAGGCTAACCTGTTGCAGAGAGTACAGGCGATAAAAGCAGTGAAAGCGGACACTTCCACACCACATTCCAACTGCCATCCCACATGGAACTTAGACCTCAGTTTCCCTCCTCTTATGAGAATAAAGCACATACCCTTAGAGTCTATGGCATATGTCCAGTGCGTGTAGTAGTCCCCATTATTTCCTTTTTACCTGATTTCCCTTCTACCTTGGCTTTTCTAGACCCAAGTTCTTAAAGTTCATCAAGAAGCTCTGCCAAAATTGTTCTATCTTCTGTCAGTAACTGAATAGTTTGTGAACTAGAAAACCAAATTCACTGCTATTTGAGCGATGACTTACAATGACCCTTATTTTGAGACTGGAACTCATTATAGGGGTAGAAATCCCCATCTTTCTTCCAGGGTGGTTTTTGAACAGCTGGCATTGCTGTTAGCAGAGAGCCTAACAGGTAAAAAGAGCATGATGTCAACAACCCTGTGTGTAAACTCCTGGACTTGGCTACAGGTGTCCTGGAGGAGCACATCATATTTGAGGACCTCAGACATCACTCAGTTACCCATTTATATGGAAAGGTCTCACTATTTTAAAAAGTAAACTGTACTGCTATGCTCACTGAATATCAGTCCTAAGAAATGCAGTTTAAGTCCCCATGATTCTAATAATACTTGGCATGGTATGATAAACTCCATATAAATTATTTTATTTTCAATGATAAAGGAGCCTGAATAAAATTGGAGCCAGCTCTAATTTCCTTTGTCCCTTCCTTCTTCTTCAAAGTGATGTCTTCATGGAAATTTTGCTGTGGTGTTAAATGAATCAGTATTTAAATGTTTGGAAAATGTCTTTTTTTAAAAAACTCAGTACTGTGAGGCATGAAGCCTTGCGGATGCTGTTAGGTGCCCTTGCATTGTTTCCGGCTCAATAGCTGCACTGTGCATAAGTGAAAAAAAGTACTGTCCAATACTGCACCCTTCTCACAGTTGCTCTCATATTAGATCCCATTGTTGTAGATACTGTATCAATCCATCATGCCAAGAATCTTCTTCTTCTCTGCCTCTCTACTTTATCAAGCACACTGTCTTTCTCCAGGGACTGGTCTGTCCTGACAACACGTTCATAGAATATGCAACAAAGGCCAGCTATTCTTGCCTCTAAGGAGTTCAGAGTCTTTTTACTGGACAGATTTGTTAGTTCTTTTGACAGTTTATAGTACTTGCACTGGCACTTTAATTCAAACGCATCATTTCTTCTTCAGTCTTCCTTATTCAATGTCCAACTTTGATATTCATATGAGGCAATTGAAAATACCATGGCTTAGATCAGGTGCACATTACTCCACAAAGGAATATCCTCGCTTTGCAATACTCTAAAGATGTCAGCAGATGTTCCCAATGCAATGTCTTTTCATCTCATTACTGCTGCTTCCATGAACATTGATTGTGGATCCAACAAGGCAAAATCTGTGACAGCATCAATATTTCCTCCATTTATCAGGATGTTACCTATTGATCCAATTGTGAAGGTTCTTGTGACCTTCACATTGAGGTGTTGTCCATCCTGAAGGCTACAATATTTTATCTTCACCTGCAAAAGCTTCAAGTCTTCTGAAATTTTAGCCAGCAAGGTTGTGTCATCTGCATAGTGCAGGTTGCTAATAAGCTTTTCTCCAATCCTGCTGCCTCAATCTTCTTCATATCATCCAGCATCTCTAGTTATTCGGTTAGCATGCAGATTGAATAAATATGGTGAGCAGGTGCAATATTTCTTGGTTTTAAGCCATTCAGTGTTCCTTTGTTCTCTTCCCACAACTGCCTCTTGATCAAGGTACAGGTACTACATGAGCACAATTAAATTTTATGGAATACTCAAGGCCATGCCTAGTTTTGTATGGTCCATACAGTTCAATACATTTGCATATTAATTCAAACACAAATGTACTTTTTTCCCTTCTTCTGCTGTTACTTCTTGGAATGATTGAATATCAACAGTGACTCTGCTTATTCCTTCCACTTTATTTTGCTGCTTCCTGCATCATTCAATATTTTCCCGTAGAAACTTTCAATTATTCTTATTTAGCTCAGGCTAAGGTGTTCCTCCTTTATGGTTCTCTAATGCTAGGCCTTTGCACCTTTCCTTATATTAATTTACTTTATCTTGTCAAGCTGCCCTTTGGAATTTTTTGTTCAACTCTTTGACTTCACTTCTTCTTCCATTTCTTTAGTTACATCTTTGAATGTCAGTTTGGGGGGTTTCTTTTATGACATCCCCTTTGATTTCCTATTTGTTTCCTGGCTTTTTGGTGACCTTTTGCTTTTTTAATGCATGATGTTCTTGATGTCATCGCACAACTCATTAGGCCTTCTGCCATTGGTATTCAATGAAGCCAGGATCAAGTGATATCTACTCAAGATCATATTTTGGCTCATGTGGACTTATTTTAATTTTCAACCTGAACTTACATATGAGCAATGAATGAGTCAACTGCTGGCCTCATTTTAGTTGTTGATAGTGAGTGCCTCCATCATCAATCCCCACGGTTGCAGTCAATTTGATTTTTGTGTATTCCATCTGGAGAAGTCCATGTTGTTAGGGAAAAAAATTGTATTTGTGATGAAAAACTCATGGGTTTTGCAAAATTGTCCATGCAATCTCCAACTTCCATTTTTCAGCACCAACAGCTTCTTTTTTCAATTGTTCTTTCTTCCATTTCAGTCACCAAAGAATATCAGTGCATCTTGATGATGTTTCCTCAATTTAAGACGACATACTTAGATAAAATTCTTCATTTTTACATTCACTAGTTTTTCTGCTTGGTGCATACATCTGACTGGATTTCCTTGAATGGGAATAGATCTTGTCCTATCGCAGACAGCTTTGTACTGTGATATGTCTTGAAATGCCCTTTTCTATAATGAATTCTTCTCCATCCTTTCCCCTTTGAATTTGTCTTTCCAAGAATAGTAAATTATATGACTTCTTGATTCAAAATAGCCAGTACCAGTTCATGTCAACCCACTAGCATCTAGGCTACTGATCTTTAAGTGTTTCATTTCATTTCTGAAGATTTTTAACTTTCCTAGACTTATACTTCAGATACTTCAAGGTCTAATTATTAATAGATGTTTAGAGCTGCTTCTTCTAATTTCAAGTAGTGCCCAATCAGCAAATAAAGTCCTGAAGGCTCTTGTCCTGAAGGGTTTACTCCACCCATATCATTATGGTCAGCTTTACTTTGAAAAGGCAACACTTCCTCCATCATATTTGAGTGCCTCCTAAACTGAGAGGCTCATCTTCTGTCACATCTCTGGCAATTTTCTGCAGCTCTTCATGAGGTATCTCAAGTCTGACAAGTGTCCCCTGGCATTTAAAAGAATTTAAGTAATTAACTGAAGTTCAGTGGTTCTGTGATTAAAAGAAATCCAGTGATTAATCCAAAGTGAGCAGCCTAATCTTTCTTTGTTGTCTGTCCTTAATCTGGTAGTTCTGGTGAAAACTGCTCACTTTAAGTGACTCTGCTGGTATCCATTTTAAATAACAGTGACATCGCTTCCAGCATCACAGAAAGCAGAAAGAAGAGTGGTGGATATGAACCCTTAGGTTGGATGAATGTTCTGCTTGGAGAGACATTTGAGCAAGTGATGCTATAGAAAATAAAATGCTAACCCAAAGTGAATAGTGACTCAAAAAATGCTGTGAAAAATATCGAGAGTTTGAATTTTTCATTCCCTCAGTGTGTATTTGTTTCTCAAATAGGGGTGAAAAGTCATATGATAGACTTATGGAATGCAAATATTATACCATATCATCCCTTTGCTCTCGACTTATTGGTGATGAATATGAATGCCGTTCACTCCTCTAATTAAAATGTAATCTGGTAATTGGCACCTGAAATCAATTGTGGACACAGTAGGCTCTCTATTGGGACCCTGCAGAGTCACTCTGTGGCATCGTGCTCTTGTTCTTCTGCTGAGTAATGATATTGGTGACGTATTGACCCACGTCCCTTTGGTTCTCTGACTGTCATACACTGGTACTGCTAGCAGCTTCTTTCCAGGTTTCAGTCTCAGTGGTCCTAGTTTGATTATACACTATGTTGAGTGCAATATCTATTCTATTCCTAAACTCATTATAAAAGAGAAAAATACAATTTCTAGTATATTCCCATACTACATGTACTATGCTTACACATTAATACTTAGTGCTTTGTAGTCTTTTTTTTCTCTCTCTCTTCTAAACAAAGTTATGTTTCTCAAGAGAAATGTGCCCCTGTCAGTTGACATTTCAGTGTGTACTATAGTGGCTTATGCATAGTATGCACAAAGCCAAACACCAACTGCCACTATGATAATGTTATAGCCTTCTGTGGAGATTTGGAGCCTATACATTTTTATGGGAGCCAACAGCATCATCTTTTTCCCACAGAATGACTGGAGGGTTTGAACCACTGAGATTAGATTTAGTAGCCCAACGTTTGTGAAACATTGCCGCCTCCTGTAGAAAAGAGTGGTAGACCTATCCTTTTATACATAACTCATTGTCATTGAGTAGATGCTGATTCTTGCTGACCCTGTAATACAGGATGGAACTCCTTCTGTGTTTCCAAGACTGCAAATCTTTGAAGCAGTAGAAAACCTTTTTCTTTCTGATGCAGAACTTCTGGTGGTTCTGATCAGCTGACCTTGCAGTTCACAATCCAATAGTAGCCACTGTCCACCAGGATTCCCCATTTGTGCATAGTAGATATTAATATCGGTTAGTGTATTAATGAACAAGAAAGATAACAATGCAAGAAATGTCACTGTGAATGAATTATTTTTCCAGTGCTCATTTTTAATGGTAGTTTTTTGTTTTGTTTTTAAAGAACACTATAGGAAAGAATAATTTGGGTGGAAGAATATAAATATTATCTTTAATTATAATTGCATCAAAATTTCAAGGATGTAATCAGAATATTTCTAACTCCCTCTGAAAACATTTTATGAGTCTGTCATTTGTGATTTATCTAAGACCTTCTTCATTCTGTCAAATGGTGTAATAGATTGGAATATTTACTAATACTTTTATAAAGCAGCACATCCTTTAGTTAATTCAAAGACAAGTAACGCTAAGCCTCAGGCTCCTTGATTTTATTCTCTCGAAACACAGGGTCCTCGGGTAAAAGACATCAGCAGACACATAACAGACAAAAACATGTTGTTGAGAATGAGGAGGGCAGGAGCAGAGATCCAAAGCCCATCTGTAGACAGTGGAACAATCTCCCCACCAAGGTTGCCTCAGGGAAGAGACGAGTCATCAGGATTCAGTAAAGCATCAATGAAGCACATTATATTTGTCTGGTTCCTTGAGAATTCCTCGTCCCCCACTACCATGACCCCAGTGCTGTTTCTCAATCAGACTAGACTGGAACATGTACAGAGGGATAGAAAGGGATGGGCACTCACAATACACAGAATGCAGGAACAGGAGTGGGAACGACAATACCAGAAGGGTAGGGGACAGTGGGGGAAAGGAAGGGAGAAAGGGGGACTCAAAACCAGGAGGAAGAACAAAAGAGAGCAGGGGGAAAGGAGACAGCTGTTGGTGTGAGATATGAAACTAATAACAATGTACAATTGTGGGGGGTTGAGGGGATGAAGGGCGGACAGCTAATACCAAGGGCTCAATGGAAAGTAAAGGTCTAGAAAAGCATAAGGGCATCATATGACCAAACATGCCTGATTCAATTGATGTATGGATGGTGATAAGAGTTGTTCGAGTCTCCAATAATATGGTTTAAAAATAAATAAAATAAAATAATACATTTCTCAACATCAAAAAAATAAAGGGTCCTCTTTTATTATATTGGAATCTGTTGGGCAAGGTCACGTCAATCCCATCCATTGTTTATTGGGCAAGGTCACGTCAATCCCATCCATTGTTTACATTGATTTAAGACTCTTTTGGGGGTGAGGGGGAATCACTGCCCTCTGGTGGTCGTGGGAGCTACCCAGCCTTGCTCCTGGAGAGGTGCTGTTGGATTTGAACCACCAAGCCTGTGGGCTGCAGTCCCGCACTCAACCACTACACCACCAGGGCCCAGCCCTCAATGTTTAACACTCTTATTCCTCAGCAACCATATCTCTGTAGCGTGACGACGTCTTAGTTTTGGGCTCTGCCATCACTGAGCATACACCTCACTAGTCACTTCCATTCCCTGTGTAATGTTACCCACTCAGAACTCTTCCTCACAATTATAACGCAGTATTTTTAAGGTTTTTTTTTTAAGGCTATTTTGCACAGTTAGAGGAAAGTGTGGCTTGGATTGTATCCCCTCACTGATGAAGACCACCTCTTGCTTAGTCTTCTTGTATCCAGTTCAGTTTTTTTCAGGGATGAATCAGAATGGTCTCTAACACCCTGTGACACATTCTGTCTGATCATTCAAAGCTTATTTAAAAGCCCAGCATCTTTTCCCCACAAGTTATCTGAATATACTTTTTCACAGATGTTTATTGACTACATTGTTTTGTTTCTTATATACTAAAAGTTCCACTTAATCATGCTCATTTTATTTTACTTTTTTCTTCATCAACAACTTGGTGGGGGGGAAGTTATTGTCAGAGACTATGAAATCTATAGAAGGTAGTGTCTCTAGTTTTCTGTATACATATGACTTCAAACAAAAATAACAAACTCACTGTCAGTGTGTCATTCTGACTCAAATGACCCTTGAACAGGGTAGAGTTTCCCCTGTGCTTTCGCAAAACTATAACTCTTTATGGATACAGAAAGCCTGACTTTTCTCCAAAGACTGCCTGGCAGTTTCAAACTGGTGAGCTTGGACATTACATAACCACTATCCTACCAAATTATCTAACCATGTGAATCTCAACCTATCTTTAATTAGCTAGAGATATTGTGTGTAGAAATAGTTTCAATGGTAATAATTTTGACTTTTTTGGAGAGCTAGCTAATGAGCACAAGTCTTACAATTAGGGTAGATTATTCAATGAGCCTACCCTTCAAAAGATAGCACCTTTGAGATAGAGTTCTAGTCTTTCTCTTCTCTCTTTCCTTCCATATTTCTCACTAATTAGAACAAAAAGAAGGATATTAGAATAAAAAATAATAATATGGCTCCTCCAGGTGAAAGAATTTAAATGCAGACTAATGACAACAGTAATAATGGTGGCTAATATCTATTTCCCACTTCCTGTTTGTCTAATATTCAAAGGTTTTGTTCTAAGTTCTTTAATTGTATCATCTGGTACTCTTAGGAAAAACTTACTAAGACACAGTGACATTTAACTAACCTCCCAAGATGGCACAGTCAGTCAAGGTAGGGCAAGGATCTGATTCTAGTGGGTTTGACTTCCATACCGCCACACCTCACCACCAGGTAACCTGTGTATCAACTTTTTCTTGGGGTATGGCTGGCAGAATATTCTTATACAGGTATTCTTGAATAATATTAGAACTTTTTTCCCTTGGAGCAAAGTGAACCCCTTCATACTGCCTGTAAAATTTTTGTGCCAGGTTGTCAGGTTTTAGAGAAACCTTTCTATATGTTATATTTCCAAAGGCTTGAGTTATAATGAAGTCATCATCATATAATAGCAACACTGTTTGCCATGACAAAAATTTGAGGGATCTCTTTTTTCAATGAACAAACCCAAACTCACAGTCATCTAGTTAACCCTACCTCCCAGGGACCCTGTAGGACAGAGGAAAGCTGCCCCTGTGGGTTTGGAGATTGGCAGAAATTGCACTGTTGTAGAAAGTCTCTATCCGTGAACAATGCCAGTCTGACAATCACAGAATACCTGAGCGTGAGTTCATGCAATCTGTGTGGTGTGTATGACTAGGTGTCTTGAATTCTTTGTTTCTTTGTTCTTGATTCAAAAATACCTATCATAGTGTCTTATATGTAGTGAATAGTCAAGAAAAGTTTTACAAATGAATGAACAGCATGGGGGAGAGGTAACTTTTTGTATTTTTCTCAGTTAAAAAATCACAATTTTGAAAATTCATGTGTTTTTGCCACCACCACCACCACCCTTTGCCCGAATCAACAAATGTAGTGGCAAACTCAGTTTTATGATGTGTATTTATTTTATTTGTTAAGTAAAGGGGATATCATTTCTGTAGTCAAGTCTGTGCACATTCAAGGCTAATAATGACTGCCAGCCAGGTGATAGTGGACAAAGCACTTGCCTTCCAAGAGACTCATTTCCTCACCTTTGCAATGCAAATATTAATAGTGCATGTGTCAAAGCATTGCCTTTTGAATTGAATGAGATACCACGTGTGAAGTGCTCAGCACACTGCCCAGCACCAACTAAGCACAGCAACAGTCACTGTTTTCAGAGTTCATTGTTTAAAGGTCCCCCCCAGAGTTACCATGTTAGTACATCATACTTCTGCTCACTGAACTTGCCTCTCCACTCACATGTCACTTGGTCACGTGGTGGTGGCCTACTCTTAATCTCTGATCATCTCTGACATTGTCATTTGTTGGTACATAGACATGGGTTCATTGATCAAGGATTCTGGCAGGGAATACAAGTCTGAATCCTATCAGGTTTTATGATGCATGTGTTTAATGTTTCATGATGAGGCCTTAGAGGAGGTAGAATGCATAAATTATCTGAAGGGAAAAAGAGTAATATGTCCCTTGACTCCGGGTTTTTCCACGAAGCATCTGTTAGCATGGAGGCCCTGCACCCATTCAATCTCTTAATGTCCTGAACATGACCAATTCTGCCATTTTCCTCTGAGTTGGAAGAGCTGTCATAATCACTCTAGTACTTGCATAATTACGCATAATATATGTCATACCTGCCAGTCTCAATGCAGAGAGCCGACAGTCTGGTGGGCTCATGTGTGTATTCCAGCCAGTCTTCCAAACTCTGCAGGTGCTCCTCAGCACTGAGCGGCCCACAGAGAAAGCGATGATGTGGAATTAGGTGGGCTAAAAGGGGGAGGGAGGGAGAAAGGAGCAATGCCACTGGGATCTTAACTTTGATGTTTAGGTTTTCAAACTTCATAAAATCTCAAAATATTCCTTGGTAAAAGCTGTGCTTTCTGCTTCCCCAAATATAACACATATTTCTTGGCCAAACTAACCATGAATAGGTTTCAGAAATTTGTCACAAAGTTGTACAAGAACTAAGGGAGGAAAATATTTGAGGGGCTCAGGGTCCCTACAGAGTGGTTATGAGTCAAAACTGACTGAATAGCAGTGATTTGCGGTTGTAGTAAGTTAGGTAATATGTGTCTATCATCAAATGAAATTTGACAGCAGTCCTGAAAAGCAGGCACACATTTGACCCATTTTCAGATATTTTTAAGTAGCTGGCCAAAGTTGAAATATGAAGCAAATCTTTATAGCTCTAAAGCCAGTGAATTATTCTACTGTATATCACTGCTTTCCAAGGAATTTTGTGGATTAGAAATATCTATGTATTGACATTTAAGGAGCACAATTAAAATATGTAGAGAGGAAATGTGGTCAAATTTTATTCTTCTTCATGACAGGTGGTTCTAGTGTTTCAAAGGAAGTTATTGTTGCATTTCTTCCATTGTAGTTTCTGTAGAAGAAAGAGTTGATCATTGTATCATGATGGAAGAGAAAGGAAATGGTTGAGTGGTAGATAGGAACAAAATATGGTCCACTTGACCTTGTTTTGAAAGATCTCACCTTGAAGATGTCCCACATCTGCCTGAATAACGAGGGCTGTCAGAAGGGAGACTGATAAAGACTGACTGTCTGACATTGACAACAATAACATTTCATCATTGGTAAAAATGTTCCACGCGGGGCTGATAATATACCCAGTGATCATGCATGACTTATTCACATAATGGCATTTGCTCCCATTCAGAATAGTTTCTGAAGACAATGGAATTTGGGTTGGCAAAGTGTTTCCACTCCATCAGCAAAGACATCTTTGTCCGGCAGAGAAGCTGATGAACTGATACTACTTTCTGCATGTCAGAAGGTAGAAGTATAAATATTCAAAGAAAAATTTAACTGCCTTGTGTATTTTTATATAAAATAAAGAATTTTGTAGATATCTTATTGGGACATGAGATACACTGATTAAAAAAGAGGGGGGGGCAGAAAGCAAGAGAAAGATATAGCTCACTTAGAGTTCTACAGTTTCAGTCCAGATCTGATATGCTTTAACCTCATTCCTACCTGCAGACTTTGTAGGGTCCACACATACAATTCAATAGATCTTTTATCTGAACAGTTTGTTTTACATTATGTAAAGGCTACAAAGGAGAGGACTGGCTTAGCCTTATGTAGTTTTTCTAAGGATGCCTTCAACAATCAGAACAATGATACTGAGAAAACAAAAGTTTTATTCATGGTAGGTGAAAATATGACTCGGTATAATCTTTTCTTAACAAGGCATTGTGTTTTAAAATTAAAATATTTGTCTTCTTGGATGACTACGATTAGCAGTAGAAGCCCAAACTCCCTTTGCAGGATCCCCAAATAGACTAAGTTTCTCGTGAATGCCCTTTAATCATGGGCAACCGATGTCAATAGCCTTCCTATTAGTTAGAGAGCACTATAAAGTAAATGGTGACAGAAATTGTTAGACTAAAATATAATGCCTTATCCTTCCATCTACCTTTTTACCAGCTCTAAAGTTGTTTCTGTTTTTAATGTTTTCTCTTTTCCTTATGATGGATGTTTCTACTTGTTTTGTCTAGTCATTTTCCTTGGGTTTGTTTACTAGTTGGTGCTTTTCACTTTTTGACTATACATGAAATGCAGGATATATAAATCTATGGAGACATTAACTGCACTAATAATTACTTTGGAACATAGCAGTAGGGGCTGAGAGTAAAGGGGGCACTAAGACCAATTATCAGAAGCAATGTTCTGAACTATTTATGGTGAAGATTGTGCTACTCTTCTTAAGATGATGAAAAAAATAAATTGTATGATATGTGAATTGTTTACTAACAAAACTATTTTTAAAAAAGAAGAATCATAAGGAGAAACCACCAAGTGCTTCTCAGGTAAAGGATGAGGTTTATATTTTCCCATCAAGAATTACAGTCCTGGAATGCCACAGGGATGGTCACCTTGTCCTCCAAGACCACTGTACCAAGAAAACAATCCATCGCAGCACAGATGTTATCAGCGTTGATGCAGGCAGGTGAAGAGAAAAGCTGGGAGACTACAGGACAATGAGGTCAGACTCACATGGATCTACTAGGCTCATGGCAAGGTGCTCCCAGCTTCCAAGGTCAGCTGGTCACATGAGTTTCAGACCCAAAATGTGAGAAATGCGACCTTGTCAGGTAGGTAAGACCATGGCAAAAGAGAAAGACGTACTTCACAGTTTCTAATAAAAGGGTCACGTCTCCCAGGAGTTTTAGTTTCCCTTAGGCTGTATCCAGATTCATAGGCTGGATTTGACCCCTACCTCCACACAGAGACAACAAGGTAACATGAAAATCTAATCATCATAAGACTACTAAAAGGTTGTTACAAAGAATAAGATTGATCCTTATGTCTGGATCTGGTTAAATCTCTAAAACCTGTTTGCAAGTGAAAAGAAGGGAAATAAAAACAACAAGTATAATCTAATCTCAATCTGTGCAAATTAAATATGACAAAGTATGTGTGCATATATACATTAAACAAAATGCATGTATTGCTTATAAAGTTAGAACATTAAATAGAAATAAGTGAATACATATGACAAAATTCATGGAGCATTTATAGAATTAGATCATTAAATAGAAATAAGTAAAAAAGTACAAAGGCATTCATAAAGTTTCTTAGAAAGGCAATTAAAATATAATAGAATTTTTTCCATGAACTTTGCAAAGTTATTTTGTATAAACCAGATAATGATGAGTGAAATTATAGGGGATATTCATTTTCTCTATCATTTTAGAACTATATTGATATACATCTGTGTATTGAAACTGACTTCCATTTAGTCAGTTACAACTCATAGTGATTGATTTAGTTTTCAAAGTAATAAATATTGAAGGGAGGAGATTACCGCTTCTTTCTCTTACAAAGCAGCTAGTGGGTATGGACTGGTCTTGTGGTGACAGTTCAGTGCTTAACCTGAAAGCACCACCAGGGGACACATAGATATGCTTTTCATATATATGTATATAATCGTTGACAGTGGGGAAAATAAGTATGTGTAAGAAAAATGATAGGGAAAGGAAAATAGAAAGTGCAACAACCTAGCCCTAGAGAAGCTTTCAAGACTATATCTGGTGGCACAAATATGTGAGAAATTCTATTTTGGTATTCCCTGTGTACTATAGAAAAAACTGAAACTTAAAAGGCAAAAACAAACAATCAAAAAGCTAAAAAAGAAGCCCTCACTACCATTGAATAGATTTTGACTCATGACATCTTATCAGACAGGGTAAACCTGTCCCTGTGGGTTTCCAAGACTGAAACTCTTTGGGGGAGTAGAAAGTCTGGTCTTTCTCCTTCAGAGAAGCTGCTGGTCAAACTACTGAGCTTCAGGTAGCAGATCAATGCAGCTTTCTATTCCCATAAAGAGTTGAGAGTTTCAGAAACTTCCAGGGTCCATTCGACTTTGTTCTACAGGATATCTTAGAATCAGAATAGATTTGGTAGAAGTAGAATTAACCAGGAATCCTATGGAACGTAAAATGAAAGGTTAAACATGCCTGGAAGTTAGGGTTTGTTGACATTTTCCAATTCCCCCTTAATAATATTCTGAATATCTTCATATTTCACTATCTCCTTTCTATGTTGTTGATAGTGTTCTTAGATGATTCTTAATGAGTCAGAGGATAAGCTGAAAAAATTTCCTGCAGGTAGATATTGTGGGGGTGGGGAGACCATTTAAGATTTTCTTGTCTGTAGAGGGAAATGAGAATCAATGTCTCTTTGTAATTTCAGATAAATTTTAAAGGATTATTTTCACAACGATGTCTACTTGTAAGATGAAGGATGGCCAATATTGTAAAACGATGCATTGAAACTATGGTTCCCAACCGATGAGTCATGACCCCTTTGGGGGTGAAGTGATCCTTTCACAGAGGTCGCACAATTCATAACAGTAGCAAAATGACAGTGAAGAAGTAGGAACAAAAATAATTTTATGGTCCAGGGAGTGTCACCACCACATAACAAACTGTATTATAGAGTCATGGCATGAGGAAGGTGAAGAACCACTGCCCTAAGAATTAATGAAGGGAGATGCAGATTTTTATTTTCATTCACCTTATCAAGCATTCTTTAAAGACCTATCCATCTAGAAACTTAAAGATTGCTAGTTTTTCTCTATTTTTATGCATTTTTACTTTCTAACTGAAAAATGACACTTCAACATTTGGATGGACATTTCAAGTAACTAGCTCTTGGAAGTATGAACTTTATTCAGAGCATGATAAAAGCATATGTTAACTTCAGTGAAAGTTACTGAATACAGAAAGGCATTAATGATCCTGAGGCATGTGGACAATATTATTGAGGTATAATTTATTTTTAATAAGGAATGCATATTCAAAATGTACAATGTGATGTATTTTGATATATGCATATATCCATTAGTTCCTGTCACTATGAGTCTGAATCCATGGTATGATTTGCTAAATGAACATTATAATCTAGTTTTGTCTGAATATGCAGCAAACCACTTTAATCATTCTTTCTACAATTAATGTCATGTCACAAACTCATAAGATAGAATTATTTGTGGGGAGATTGAAGGATTTGTGGTTGTTTTGAAGCTAATTTTGTGCAACAGGGCAGAGAAAGGTTGTTATATCTGTTACAGTCAGGTAGATGTTAGGAGGTTATCAATTATTTGTATGAGAGAATCCTATCATTTTGAAAATGTTCAAAGACAGTTAGCTCAACAAAGTATACATATTTCTGATTTTAAAATATTGCCTCTCAATATTTGGCGCTAACATATATCTGATAAAGTAAAAAAAAGAAAGAAAGAAACAGCAGCATAGATGAACTATTTCTTTGAACACCCTAGCGCTGGAAAAATTTCATTTTTCTTGTCTCTTTGAGGACCTTCATCTTTTTCATTGCTCCTCCACTCTACCAAGTACATTGGTCTTTTGGAAGGACTAATCTCTCCTGACATATCCAAACTATGTGAGATGAAGTCTCACCATCCTTGCCTCTAAGAAACCTTCTAATAGTCCTTCTTCCAAGATAGATTTGCTTGTTTTTATCCATTTCACCTTCAATATTGTGTTTCAGCACCATAATTCAAAGGCTTTAATTCTTTGGTTTTCTTTGTTCAATTTACATCTTTCACATGCATGAGGCAACTGAAAATACCTTGGCTTGGGTCAGTAATATCCTTGCTTGCCAATACTTTAAAAAGTTCTTGCAGCAGATTTACCCAATGCAATGCATAGTTTGATCTCTTGACTTCTGCTTCCATGAGCATTGGTGTGGATACAAGAAAGACAAAATCCTTAACAACGTCAATCTTTTCACTACCTATCAGGATATCACCTACTGATCCAGTTGTGAGGAGTTTGGTCTTCTTTACATTAAGTTGTAATTCATACTGAAGCTTGAAATTTTTTGTCCTTATTATCAAGGGTTTCAACTCATCACTTTCAGTAAGCATAATTATTAAGCATTTTGCAGGTTGTGAATGAGCCTTCATCCAATCTTAATGCCACATTCTTCTTCATAGTTTCCAGATTTTCAAATTATTTGAAATTTCTTTTTAATCAAGTCAGTGTCCAGCTTTCCATACCATCACCTGTGTTGTAATTTTTTTCTAAGAATGCCAGAAATCAGAATAGAAGTAATGAAACTTTAACACCCCAGAGCATCCCTCAACTAAAACCTTTCAGTAGTTGATATACACCTATTCAGTTTCCCTCAATACTTGAGAATGACTGTCATGAGTATTTTCCAACACTCTCTAGAGTTTCTCAGTGGGATAAA
This sequence comes from Nesogale talazaci, assembly GCA_004026705.1. NCBI lineage: Eukaryota > Metazoa > Chordata > Mammalia > Afrosoricida > Tenrecidae > Nesogale > Nesogale talazaci. Next base: position 154,255 of record PVJH01002090.1, on the reverse strand, counting down.
TTTTCAGAACCCACTCTCTTAGAAGTTTTCATTATCCTTCCATTTCCAGAATCACTTGTCCAGTTTGTTTCCATTGATACTTGCTCATCCCAAGGAAACAACTTTCTGTCTTGTCTAACGGTCTAGGGAAAAGCAAATTAAGATCGGCACTACATCAAAATAAGATTCACAATATGGTAATGCCATTGTAAAGCATATGGGCCACTGAAAACTTTTTCTAACAAAAACTTCCTCATTTCAATGACATTCAACAGACATGTCTCTAGCTCCTTTTGGTATGATGGTTGTTACCTCCAGAAAGAACACGAGGAAGAGAAAGCACATTATTTAGCCCAGGTGCTGACAACTGAATTTTTTGGAATGAATTCCCTTTGATCAATTGACTACCATTCCATTCGCTATTCCATTTCCATCATCTTCCACTTTCATCACTCTAGTTTTCCTCATTGCAAGGATGGCTATTCATTAGTGACTTTCTTACAGTCTGGAAACAAAGCTCCCTTTCCTAGTCTCTCCAAATATTTGGTGTCACATATTTTCTTTGCAAAATTCACATTAAGACTAAGATTTGCTGTGCATAGTCCCTGTGGAGATGAACAGCCTTTCCTTTGCTTTCTCCTGGGGAAGAGGAAGTAACAAAGAGAAGGGATGATGTGCTGACACAATAGGATAGTTAAGCAAGACACATCATTAAGGTGCTTGGATGTTTTTGATCAGGAGACTGACAGACAGCGAAAGCCTACTGTAGTTTGTTCTGCCCTTGTACACTTCTCGTCATGTCTCATGAACATGTGACAGCTTCAGCAAGTTACTATGCTTAACTCTTTTTCTTATGCTACTATTTCCTTGACCATTTCCTATTTATTAGATGGAAATAGGAAAGCAAGCTCTCTGGAATGTGAGAGTTAACAAAGAATTGAATGAAGTGAGAGATTCAGGCCATGTTCAAACAATGGAAAATAAGCAGATTGTGCCATTGTTGGTCTAGTTATTTTAGTGTCTTTGACAGCTTGTTCAGAGCTCTGTAGTCTAGTTATGATTAATTGTTTGGCTATCACTTGTTAATATGCCAGTGTGAGGAGGGGGAAGGAATGCTCAACTATACTGCTGCAGAGAGGCAATGTAATATAGACATAACAAACAGCTGGCTTTATAGACTCGAAATAAAATATATTGCTGAATAATTAAGTATGACTAATCAGTGCAAACCACTAGTGTGAAAAATTCCACATTTCTCAGCACCTACAATCCTTCCTGCTGTCCTGTTCCACAACAATTCTCCTTTTCACACCTCTGAATATGTGCTATCTTTAGTAAGTACCAAAGCTGTCAGTTTGTTTATATATGTTAAACACTATAGTTAAATGTTAATAGAGAAATAATAGTTGTCTCTATCTCACTTAGGGTAAAGCAATATTATTCTGGGTCTTAAAAATTGTAAATTAAGGATCTATAACTCTGGTGGTAGTAGTCATTAGAGATTAAGAGTGGGAGGACTGTTCTAGAGGATTTTTTATTAATAATAAACATTCTCTCAAAGTTCATTTATTACTAAACTCTCCACTCAGCCTTCTTTATGCCATTTCTGGTTTGCTCTTCAGAACAATTCTGAGCTAAGCACTGCAGTATTTTTTCCTTTACAAATGAACAAATTAATGCAGAAATATTAATGAATTGATTTTAGAAATGATTGCTTTTGCTCAGATTGATTTTAAGAACGAAGGTCTCAAAAGAGTCCCAGTACACAGGTAGCCAGAGAGCTTTGGGTGATGTATACCTTGCTCAGAAAGAACAAATGGGCACTTCTGTGCATTGGGATCCCTGAACGGGGATATCATTCTCAAGGCTTGGTGGGCCAGGATGTGCTCCACTCTCTCTTCCTCCCCCTTCATTTGCTCCAGCGTGCTCTGATCAGACATGTCCCTCTCCCTGAGCAAAAGCTTCAGTGCTGTCATCTGAAGTAAATTCTTCTGGGGAGAGGGGAGGCTTTCCACATAGTTGGGATTGGGGCCGACCCCTCACACCTCTCTACTGGTTCCTTGCTTCATGCCGGTATGTTGCATTCACAATGGAGCACTGGGTTGAAGTCTGGTTCCTCTTTCCCTGTGAAGATATGTTGACCCCACTATGAGACAGATCATCCCTCAACATTGCATAGCCCCACAGGGGACAACATGGTAGACACAAGGGGGGAATTACTCTTGATCTGACCCCACCACACAGAGGTAAAACACTAATGAGCATGCAACACAACAACAATGGGAGCAGATCAAGAAAGTCCCTAGGGAGTACCAAAAATAGACATCGGGGCCAGGGCGTAGCACCCCATCAGAATCAACTGGAAAACACTCCTACAAGTCAATAAACAGATATTGAACTGATTACAGGCTTTTCTTTTTTATCATCATTGGTCTTGTAGTTTTCTTTTCTTGCTCTGTTTCGCTCTGTCTTGTTTTTGTGCATATTATTTTCTCTGTAGGTCTATCTAGATAAAGTAGGCTGGGTAAACAATCTGGCGGAGAAAAACAATGCAACCTATGGTCTCTGGGGGACTTGAGAGGGGGGTGGGTGCGTAGAGGAAAGGAAGTGGTGTTTACAAACCCAGGGACAAGGGAACAATAAATGGTCCAAAATCCATGGTGAGGAGAGTGTAGGAGATCTGGTAGGGCTTGGTCAAGGTCAATGCAATGAAGAGGAATTACTGAAACCCAAATGAAGGCTGAGTGTGATAGTGGGACAAAAGGATAGTAAAAGGAAATTGAGGGAAGAAGTAGGAGGCAAAGGGCATTTATAGAAGCCTAAATCTCGGCATGCACGTATGTAAATATATTTATATGTGATGATTGGGAGATATATCTATGCATATATTTATAGGTTTAGCATTAATGTAGCAGATGGAAATTGAGCCTCCACTCAAGCACTCCCTCAATGCAAGAAAACTTTGTTCTATTAAACTGGCATCCCACAATCACTGAAGACATATAGGTGCAGAAATAAATAGGTGAAGAAAGCTGATGGTGTCCAGCTATCAAAATATATAGTATCGGGGTCTTCAAAGCTTGAAACAGTAATCTAACTCAGAAGCAACCAAGCCACATAGAAGAAGCACATCAGTCTGAGTGATCATGTGGTGTCGAAGGGATCAAGGACAAAAAAAATCATATCATTGTGAATGAGAGGGAGTGCAGATTGAGAATCCAAAGTCCATCTGTGGACAACTGAACATCCCCTTACAGAACAGTTATGCGGAGGAGATGAGTTACTCAGGGTGCAGTGTAGCAATGATGAAACATACAACTTTCCTCTAGTTCTTAAATGCTTCATTCCCCCTGCCTCCACATCATGATCCCAAGTCTGCCTTACAAATCTGGCTAGGCCAGAGGATGTACACTGGTAAAGATAAGAACTGGAAACATAGGGGATGCAGGACATATGAATCCCTTAGAACCAGAGATGAGAGTGGTGATCTGGGAAGGTGGAGTGAAAGTGTGAGAGAAACTGGGAACCAATTACAAGGATCTACATATAACCTCCTCTCTGGGGGACACACAGCAGAAAAGTTGGTGAAGGGAGACATTGGACAGTGTAAAATATAACAAAATAATAATAATTTATAAATTATCAAGGGTTCATGAAAGAGGAAGGATGGGGAGGGACAGGAAAAAATGAGCTGAAACCAATGGCTCAGGTAGAAAGCAATGTTTTGAAAATGATGAGGGCAGCAAATGTAGAAATGTGCTTGACACAATGGAATTATGTATGAATTATGATAAGAGTTGTATGAGCCCCCAATAAAATGATTTTCTTTTCAAAAAGAAAGAAAGCAAATACAAATTGGAAGGCGATAATTCTCTATGGCAACTGGGTTGGGGAAGAACAAAATACTAAAGCCCAACATTCCCATGATTGCAGCGGAAGAGATTTCTTATAATCCATTGAATAAGAGTGGCTTGGACATTAATTTCAGAAACAGGTATTCAAGAAATCCTTATACCTTCATTAGTAAAAAAACAATGCCTTTTGCATATTTGCATAGTGTTCTGTTAATGGATTTTATAGGCATCTTTAATGACTTAAGCATGGCTCTACTATGGACACAGTTCTGTTGATTTCCTCCAGATCTGGGAGTTGTGGAATTCTTTGGGAGTTGTGGACTTCTGGAAAAAGAGGGAAAGTAGGTTCCCAATCTCAGATGCAAGCCTAACCTTAGGAAAAATACGATGAGGAGGCAGGAAGTCCATTTTTTTCCAAGAGATTTTGAAGTAAATTGTGCCTCATTAAATTGTATCTCAATTTTCAATTGTCCATGCTGACAAGAACAAAATAAACAAAAATTTATTTTTGCTATATAACCCAGGAAGCTGAATTTGAGGTTTAAATTGATTGGATATTGAACAATCCTAATAATATGTAACATTTTATAAGGCAGTGGGTATACTAAAAGAAGGGGATTGATGCATATGTTACAGTTTCTTCCAGGTGTTCTTTAGAGAAAGAAATCTTTGATAATAATAGTGCTTTTCCTCAGGTGTATCCAAATACAGAATATACTTCTGTATAAAGTCCTTAAAACTCCTGCAGTAAAGATTAATTTTGTTTATACCTTTGTTGCTGAACCATATTAGACCATAAGAAATATTTTCCCCAAGAATGCTGATTAGTGTTTATGTTAGGCTGACTATGGAAACAAATCTAGTGGCACTCATATGTGTAAGAAATTCCTTTGGATCAACATGCTCTATATGAATACATCCCTTTCCAGTGCATCTCAGATCTGTAAGTTCAATACTAGTCCATAAGTCTGATAATAGTCCATAATTCTCTGCTCAGACTCATGCAATGATGCAGAGTGCAGGAAGCTCACAGGCCAGTGGGTGAAAAATTGTTTGGAGCACAGGGCTCCTGCAGCAACCAGGGTCCACCAGCAGGAAGGTGAAAGCAGATGGGGGTGGGGTTAGGTGCCCAGGAACCTCCATAGGAGAAGATCATGCCCACAAGGAGGCACCACCATGCTGTAACCTGACTGACGGGCTAGACTCCATCCCTACATTTTATATCCTCAGCTTGACATGAAATTATGTAACTACCATGATGTTAAAATAGTTAATCTTGGAATCCATTAAAGGCAGGGAGAGACTTCTATGGTTAAATCAGGTCTATTTGAAGATGAAAAATAAGCAATTAACTAATAAGTATAAATATAACTATTGCGCACTAATTATGTGTCAGATACTATTCTAGGTATTTGATAATGACAAAGAATCTTGCCATTACAAAAGTTACTGTTTTCTCTGATGCGTTGAAGTCTCTAGGCAGTACTGGAAGAACAATATAACCTCTCTGATAATCAAGAGCCTTGAGTCTGTGACTTTCAGAGCCTTCCTAAGAATTAAATTGATATTTCAAAGAGTTTAAAAACTGAAGGGAACATGTGATATTCCTTCAAAGACAATACTTCAGCTTTAATGGAGACTGTATCAAGACAGGATATGATTCAGATAACACATTTATTTAGTTTAACACTGCTTAATAAATCACAACCACGTTTAATAAATATTTATTTTGTTTAATCACCATTTAGTCTGTTTCAGTGGTCTCATTTCTCTAACTAATTCAGTTTAATATTTATTAGATATAATTTGGATTCTATATCTTTATTATGTGTTTTTTGTAATTCAAATCTATGTTATTTATTTCTGGGAGATTTAATTAAGATTACATCTTGATCTCTAATTTTGAAATATAAATTTTTACATTTCACAAATAAATCATTGTAAGTGACATCGTGTTGGAACTGATGTTCCATAAGTCAATTAAACAAAAAAACATAAGCATAACATTAATTCTTGCTAGATTCAGAAGTGTTCTAGAAAGCTGAAATAATTCTGTGGTAATTATACTTCCCAATTTAAAAACTGTTGATAAGGACAAAGGGTTGATGTGAAGGCACTATAACCCACATGTAATGTGTTCTACTACATATTTTGTCAGAATTCACAACTTTAATTAGTAATTGGCATACAAAGAAAAAAACTAGACAAGTTGAAACAATGTCACTATTCTATGAATCTGAGTAATGAGCACACTAAGGTTTGGGTTCCCAAACACTTTCAATTACAACCTGGTTGAGAGTCTTATTGTTATCATTACTTTGTAATGAAATATATTGAGTTTTCATTATTTATGAAGCACCAAATTTGTGTTACCAGTATCTAGAAGACGGGGAGCTGTAGTGGAATGAAACCATCTGTTTTGCAAATCATGGCCTTGGGATTAGATAAGCAAATTCTCTAAAAATAAATCCTGGATTTCTCTTACATTCTTCAAGCACCAGGCATTTTATTTGAAGTCATTCAATAAATATTTGTCAAATGATGAATGGATTATTTAGCTGATTACTACAATAGAAATCTTGATCACCTTTACTTACATTTTCTTTTATACTCGAGCAGGCAGAAATTTACTCTCGCTTAATTTATGAGACTAGAAATTGCTAATTTTCTCTAGGTTCAAAATTAGAAGCATGATACGTAGAATGTATTCTTTATATTATTCTTTCAGTATATAGAAACATAGTAGTGAGTTGAGAAAGATTACTTACTTCCTGGAAAGTAGTCCTTTCCTTTCCAGAGGAAATGTCTTAGAGTTTCTCACTGTCACTTCATTCTTTCAAATATTGTCCTAGGTTCTCTGAATACAGTAGCAAATAATACAAAAAAAAGTCCTTGAAGAGTTTATACATTTTCAAAATTATGCATCAGTGTTACAAATAAAAATAAATTAGGGTAAGGGAGATAAAATGTGAATGGGCTGGATATTTAAAATAAGATAGCCAGGGAAAATCTTTGCATATGTTATTATTTGAGATGGAAACTGAAGTCGGGCCTCTAAAAGTTCATGAACAAATGAACCTTTAAAGTCTATTTTATCATGAAGTTGTAAAGTCCTCTAATATCTAGGGTAAAATCTCCAGGCAAAGTTAACAATGAGCGCAGGTGCTTTGAGATAGCAAACAAAGTCTACCATCTCTTGCCAATGTGTCCAGAAGAGCGTGAGTAAAGTGTGAATGACAATTAATAGGTTATATCAGCAAGAGAGGCACAATGTGGAGTCTATCTGAAATTGAAAGGCATGGGGAGATTTCAAACCCTTTCAAAATTATTACTCTGATTGTCGAGTGGAGAAGCTATGCTACAATAAGAAATTTCATGTGGAAGTAGAAATGTTGGTTGAAGTCCAATGTAAAAGTCCAGACAAATAATATCATGGCTTGGACTAGATTTCCAGTTATGTGATTGGAGCAAGAAGTCCGTTTAAGGATGTATGGAAGGGATACGGCATGTAAGAGGATGAGGAGAATCAAGACCCACTCCACAGTATCACCACTCTCTCCACTAGTCCTGAGGTGTTCGTCTGTCCTGGATGCCCTGCGTTTCTAGTTCCTGTCTATACCATGGCACATCCTCTGTTCTCACCAGATTCATAAGTTAGAATGGGGATCCTGATAGTGGAGAGGAGAAAGCATTTAAGAACTGGAGGAAAGTTGTGTGTTTCATCGTTGCTACACTACCCCCTGACAGGCTTGTCTCCTCCCTGTAACACTTCTGTAAGAAGATGTCCAGTTGCCCACAGGTGGGCTTTGGGTTCCAATTGACATGCCCCCTCATTCACAATGATATATCCTTTTTATTCCTTGATGACTGATACCTAAACTCTTTGACGCCTCGTGATCACACAGACTGATGTGTTTCTTCCATGTGGGCTTGGTTTCTTCTGAGCTAGATGGCCACATGTTTACCTTCAATCCTTTAAGACCACAGGAGCTATATCTTTTCATAGCTAGGCACAATCAGCTTTCTTCACCTCATTTGCTTGTGCACCCATTTGTCTTCAGCAATTGTTTCACAAAGGCGAGCATCGTGGAATGGCAGTTTAATAGAGCAAAATGTTCTTGCATTGAGGGTGTACTTGCTATATTAATACATTAATGCTAAACCTATAAATATATGCACATAGATCTATTTACCCATCATCATAAATGTATGTACACTCCTGTAAATACATTGGTGTATTTATATATGTGCAATCCTGTATTTAGACCTCCATAAAAGATCTTTACCCTCTAGTCCTTTCCTCTATTTCCTTTTACCTTCTTCTTGTCCCACTGTCATGCTCAGCCTTCATTTGGGTTTCAGTACTTCCTCTCAGTTACTTTACCCTTGCTCAAGTCCTACCAGGACAAGGCAACATTTTTTTATGTCACCCATTCACTAAGGCAAAACTATGCCTACAAAGCAAAGACTAAATTATCAAACATTTGTTGGTGTTAAGTTGCCAGTCCTTATTTTCTTAAGCAGTATTCTGTGACTTAAGTTTAATCTGTATGTGAACATTCTATGTATTTTAGTTGTTGGTGTTGCTGTTTGTTTTCTAGAAATAATTTTATTGGAGGTTCTTACAGGTCTTGCAGCAATCCATACACCAATTGTATCAAGCACATTTGTATATATATTGACATCATCATTTTCAAAAGACTACTTGCTGCTATGTAACTTGGTATCAGCCCCTCTTTTATCTCTCCTTCCCTCCCACCCTCATGAACCCTGTGTCAGGCATGGTTCTCTAGAGAAATAAAATCAGGACACTAGTAATTCTTTTTATATATTTATATAGAGAGAAAGGTATATAAGATAAGAAAGAAACAGTTGACTATGTATAAAGCAGTACAGATTGCTCGGTGCAACTCACTTGCGTGAGACAGCTAGAAGACCGGCAGTCCTTCAAGTCTTGAGGGCCGCTGAGTAGTCCTCTGTAGAGCAATTCAGGCTATCTGGTCACAGCAGCAAACAGCAGAGCAAGTCACCAACAGTCAGCCAGATGACAGAGTCCAACAGTCCCCAGTGCAAGAGATGTGCATCCCAGGAGCGTGGCGAAGCAGGGCTTGAAGGAAGCTCCACTGACAGTTCCATATTCCACGATTAGGTGTCCCACGGGTAGTTTTTCTTGGAGGCCCAGAAACAGGATGAACAAGGCAGCTCTCTGGTCTGAAGATCTGGAAGCAAGAGAAAGGGCGGGACTCGCTGATCCCTTCCTATCTCTGCCCTTCAATTCATCTCGTGTGTTCATTGGCCATGCCATCACAGCAGACCCACTAATCTTCTGTGGCCATGCTGGCATAACAAACCTACCCATCCCAAACCCTTGATAAATTATAAATTATTATTCTTTTCTTTTAAAAATCATTATATTGGGGGAACTGTATCAGTTGTGTCATTGCTAAACATGCTTTCCCAGCCTGTATTCTTGGCAAAGCTTTAAGTTGTACACAGATGTTTTCTCTGCAATATATCCCACGTATCAGTTTGTGTGTCCTCTGTGTTTCTGTTTCTCTTTATTTCCAATAGCCTTTGTATTACTTGTACCAGAATTCTTGACTTTGTCTCCCTTTCCACCTTGGTTGTCCTAACAGTTTGGGGTTTTTACGTCTAGGTCTGTGATCCAATTTGAATTTATTCTCGTGTAGCGGTTCTCACCCTGTGGGTCACAAACCCGTTGGGTGTTGATGACCTTTTCACAGGAGTCACCCGATTCATAACAGAAGCAAAATTACTGCTGTGAAGTAGCAATGAAAATAATTTTATGGTTAGGGGCTCACCATAACATGAAGAACTATATTAAAGGGTTGCAGCATTAGGAAGGTTGAGAACCTGCTATTCTAGTACATAGAGTAAGGTAAAGGTCTTTCTTCGTTTTTCTGCAGGTAGAGAGTCATTTTTCCAGTACCACATGTTGAGGAGGGCATCTACTTCCCCTTTGATATATATATATATATTTTTTTTTGGATGGGCATCACTACCTCTGGTGGTCGTGGGCGCTACCCAGCCATCGCTGGATTTGAACTGCCAAGCCCGAGGGCTGCAGTTCCTCACTCAACCACTTACGCCACCAAGGCTCAGCGCCCCCCTCCCCCCTTTGATATTTTTAAGGCCCTTATCAAAGATCAGCTGTCTGTATACTGATCATTTCATTTCTGGTTTTTCAGCTATTTTCCAATGGTTTGTGTTTATGTCATTATACCAGTAACACATGGTTTTGAGCATTGGGTCTGTACAATAGGTGCTATAATCAGGTAAAGCAAACCCTCCAATTTTGTCCTTTTTCTTGAGGAGTTCTCCGCTAATTCTGGACTTCTTCCCTTGCCATATGAAATTAGTAGTCAGTGTTTTCAAGTTCTTTGAAGAAAACTGTTGGATTTTGTATTGGAATAGCATTAAACTTATATAGTGTCTTGGGTAGTACTGAAATCTTTACTATATTAAGTCATCTGATTCATAAGCATGGGATATTCTTCCACTTGTGGAATTCACATTTTGTTCCTTGTAATAGTGTTCTGTAGTTTTCTTTGCACAAATCTTTTGGAGTTTTTGGTTAGGCATATCCCTAGATATTTCAGTTTGTGCTTGGCTATTGTGAAGGGTACTACCTTTTTGTTTTACTCTTCCATGAACTCTTCTGATGTATAAATCAATCTGATATACTTTTGCTTGTTGATCTTGTATCCTGCCACACTGCCATATTTCTTTATCACTTCCAGGACCCCTGTTATGGAGCTTTCAGAATTTTCCAAAGAGAAAATTATGTCATCTGAGAAAAGATAGTGTCACCATTCTTTCCCCAAACATATACTTTTGATGTCTTTACTTAGCCTTACGCTGTTAGCTAGGCCATCTAGTACAATGTGGAATTAAAGTGATGATGAGAAACATCCTTGTCAGTAAGAAAGATTTTGTCTCTTCTCCTTGACTACCATATGGGTTGTTGGTTTTTCATATACCGCTTGTATTATATTGAGGAATTTTCCTTCCTTTCTCATCTTCTTTGATGTCTTAAATAAGAATGGATTTGGATTTTGTCAAATGCTCTTTCTGCATCTAGTGAATTCTCATGTGTTTATCCTTTTCCTTGTCAATGTGATGAATAACGCTGATGAACTTATAGACATTGGCCCGTCCCCCTGCATCCCTGTAATGCATATGACTTGGTTAAGATGAATTATTCATTTTATATCATTTATATCCTATTGGTCAATATTTTGTTAAGGATTTTAGCATTGATGTTCATTAGAAATATTAGTTTGTAGTTCTCAATTCTTGTGGACTCCTTACCAGCTTTAGGTATCAGAGTTATGGTAGCTTCAAAGAAAGAGTTTGAGAATTTGCTTTTTCTATGCTCTGGAAAAGTTTTTGTAGGATTGGTGTCAGTTCTTCCCTGAGGAAGAAAAGCTATTTGAGTCAGTAAACTGGTGCATATTGCTGCTGAATTTATGGATGGCTTGTCCTGATTTGCCTTTGTTTATGGATAAGCACTTCACATGGTTCCGACTGGAATGAAGATTCTTCACATCGAAAGATGATTGTTTTCTCAGAGCACTGGGTTGATGTAAGTGGACAATATAGAAATTTGAAACCCAAAATAGGGGGATAAAGGCACGAAGTGGTTGACTTACAAACTGTCATAGTTGAGGGATATATATTCATAGGCTTAGAGGATTAAGATGTGGGTGTTACTTAACTGCAATTTTAAGGCATAGGATATTTTCTGTTTTGTTCACATAGAGCATATTATGTTTAAATGAGGGTGGCAATGCTGACTTGTATACATTTTAGGTTTATATGATTTTATTATTGTTTTAAAATTACGTATGGTTACAGAGTCATGTGAACGTGTCAAATTGACGAGGGTGATCTGTGGCAGTCATGTACTCTGGTGCCAATTTGACTAAGAGTGTAGGGGTGAAGTCTAGTCTGTCAATCTGGAGAGAGCAAATGAGACCTCAGTGGGGGCATGGATTTCTCTGAGAATTCTGGGAAATATCATTGATTTCCCAATTGAAGATGAGAGGCCATCAACTTAGTTCCTTCAAGATGGACTACTGACAAGATGAGATGACAGCATGCTGATAGACCCTGAGTCCTGGAGACAGAAGGCTCTGTAAGAGAAGCCACATAGGCTTACCATGATGGAAACAAGCATCTGAAGCCAGATAAGCCACATGGAGACTCCTACCAATGCTGAGATGCTGGAAAGGCCAGAGAAAGACCCTTATCAATGCTGAGATGCTTCTATCACTAATGGATTCTGCTGATGGACCCTGAGGCCTGAAGACGAAGAGCCATGGGGTGATCCCTGTGAACACTGGGATGCTTCTCCTGCTGCTGGATACAAAAGACTCTGCACCCAATGCCCTGTGATTGTCCTGGTGTCATTGCCCAGGCTTCGTGAGTCAGAGAGAAACATTATAGACTGGTATCAGACATATGGGCTAATATCAAGCTTATGACCTTGGACTGGACTGGGTTGGAATTTTTTTCAATGTTCCATTCCTCTTGTATAAAAACCTTTCCCTTATATCCATATGCATGTTTATGAATTTTTTTCTCTAGTCTACCCAGGCTAACACAAATCCCTCCCAAAAATGATCAGGCCTCTGGCTGCATCAGAGTAGCTCCATGTGAAGCTTCCATGAGAAGCTTCCAGAGTAGCTTCCATGAGAAGCTTGATGACTTCTCATTAAGAATGTCTCAAAGGGAGTAAATAGTCTCCTGCCTCCAGTGAGTTATTTATCTCCACAGTGACTCCAAGTGATGTTGTCTAGCTGTAAATTGCTAGGTTAAACTCCTCCCCATCACTCTTAACACTCCAATTGACAGCAGATTATGTAACTACCACAACTACTATGAGGATTGATAAGAAAGTCCATTTGTGATGGCTCGATTTTATGACAGCTGGATGATACCTGTGTGGAGGAAACTAACCTCACAAATTGTAGGCAGGTGATGCCTCTTTGGGTATCTAGACTTTCCTTAAAAAGGATAGTGAGAACTTCTCTTGCTCTAGACCATCATTCTTCCCAATTGCCTAAATTCAATATCTGCCATGGAGCACCAACCTGGGAGCTGCAGGTGCCCTGCCGTGCTCCCAAAGACTTTGTATTCACATAACTCTGCACCCATTGGCCTATGATTTCCCTACTTCCCACTTCACCTTTCTGTGTTATTGGCCTACGGCTATGGGAATCTGAAGAGAGAGAAGGCTATTTGGACTCCAGGGGTTGAGTTGGATTGGCCTGGGATGCCTTCCTGATACAAAATTGCTTCTTGCTATAAAACACTTATGAATGTTTTTATACACTTGCTTTTATACACTTATGAATGTCACTGGTTTTATTTCTCTAGGTGACCCAGCCTAACACACCATATGAAGCTTTTAGAATGTATCTTCTATAATGTAAAAAAGTTTACAATAAAAAATGGAATTGATCGAACAGAATGCAGAAATTATGGAAAAATAACAATATCACATGCAAATGAACTTTGCCAAGATAATTGATCATTTGATTCTTATTTATCCTGTTTGTAGAGGTCTACATGTACGATTGTCATTTATGTTGCTGAGGAAACATAATTGCAATAAATAAGTTATTGTTCTTGCAAAATTTTACCTTGTGATCCTTGTTTTCATGTCTAACACCAAGAAAATCTTTTCTGGTTATCTCTACTTTCAGTTAAGAGCCATCTTCTGAATCTCTCTTAATTTTCTGGAAACTATCAGCTGTTTTACTGCTACCCCCATTTTACATTTACCTTCTATAGAAATTTATTTGCACGTGATATGGTCATTGTTCAATAATTTCTCCATTCTGTGGAATCACTTCCCTTTAGAATGAACATGAATATGTGTCTTACCAATTGGTTACCAACTGGTTGTCCTCCAAATTTCTTGGGTTGGTTGAAGGTGGATGTCCAGTGTTGAATCATTTTGTCAAGAACATACCTATTGATCTTCTATACATTTCTGGAGACTTCTCAATACTTTTAATGTACTTAGTGTTGCTTGGGATTCTTTCTTTTTTAGTACCATCAGTTCTTTATCATATTCTAACTTCTGAAATGATTGAAAATTGTTTAAATATTCTAGGTACAGTGGCTTTTTGTTCCTCATATCTTCTTTTTGTGCTTCCTACATCATTTATTATTTTTCCTATGAAAGCCTTCAATATTGTAACTCAAAGTTTCAGGGTTTCTTTTTTCCCCCTTCAGTTCATTCAGCTTCAAAATCATAGAACATATTCAGCAACTTTGATTTTCTAACTCTAGGGTCTTTTATATTTAATAATAATACTTTATCATTTTCACCTGCCTTTGATATCGTCTATTCATACCCTTTTCTTCAGTACTTCTCATATTTCCTTCAGCTACACTATGTCCCAGAACATGTTTCAGAGTTTCTTCTGCCATTAATTTTAGTATTTCTTTCTTTCCTGATGTTTAAATGATATTTTGTTTCTTCCTGTACGGTGACATTGTTATCATGGCATCATTCATCTACCCTTTGGTCATTAGTGTTGGGAGTCTCAAGTGTGTTCTTGAGACGATATCCAAATTCAAGAGGGACATATTCTGGGCTGTACTTTGCCTCTGGGGAACTTATTTTCATTTTGGTCAGCTATAATCTGATCTTGCTTAAAATACTTGGGATATTCCACAGTCTGTCTCTACCCTTGTTTTGACTGATGGTAGTAAGGTTCTCCATCCTCTCTTTTCACAGATGGAGCTGATTTGGTTCCTCTATAGAGTGTATTTCACACGTATTATTGTTGTTTATGTTGTTGAAAAGTCATACTAGCAATGAATAAGTTATTCGTCTTTCAAAATCCCATCATGGGACTCCCTCACTTTCATTTCCATCTCAAAAAAATGTATTTTAGTTTCTAATTTGTCTTGGATTTAACTTTCACCTCCCAGTGACTGGTAATTATCAGTGTACCTTGATCAAAAGTGTTTTGAAACTACACACATTGGTAGCAATCTTCCATTTCTAAATTTGAACTATAGCAGCATTTAGGAAAACACTTCCTTAGGAGTGTTATTCTATCACTGACATCATTGTATTTTATGATAGCTATTTTTTTTCCTTATGATGAGTGTAACATCATTCCTCTTTCATTTCTCATACCTAACACAATAAGTTACATGATTGATTCAAAATGGTCTCTACCAGTCTCTTTCAGCACACTGATATGCTTGTGATGTTAGTCATATATATACGATATATAGTATATATATTATATATTATATATATAATTACTGACTACCAATTTTATAGCCAATATTTCATACATTCTTAAAACCACTAGGTTTTTGCAGTTGTTTATTCTCATTTTGAGTCCTACCCAATAACAAATGGAGCTTCCAATAGCTTTTCTCCTTCCGTTCATTAAGGTTCAGTCTATTTTGAAGAGGCAAGCCTTCGTTAATTTTATTTTGAGTTTTTCCAATCTAAAGGCATTGTCTTCTGGCACTAAATTGGACAATGTTCTGCTGTTGTTTATGAAGTTTTCAGTTCCTAACTTTTCAGATGTGAACTGTATATTCTTTTTCCTTAATCATCTTTATCTATAATTTCCAAGAAATCCATGCTGACCCTCTGGTCTTTCGAATACCAGTGGCATAGTTTTCAGTATCACAGCAGCACATGACACATTATAGTACAACAGACAGATGATTGGCAATGTGCCTATAATGACTCATTTTAATTCCATCTTTAAAGATTAATAATAACTTAAAACTCAGCTTTGGAGACCACAAATCCAAACTCTGGAAATGAGGTAGGCCTTCATCACATAATCTTCCAAACAAAATAAAATATTAAAAAATATTTTTTTTGCTATTATCCTCCATTTGACTCCTGAATCAAGATACCTGTGACTCCACAACACTTTTTTCATTCTCAGTGTTTGAAAGGGAGAAAGGCATTTCTGGTGAGTTTTACCTCTATTTTTAAAGGATAAGTGGCCCTCTGGAACTCATTGATAGCTCAAAGCACTAGCTAAAATTTCTGCTAGATTTACTAAGGAAGAACAGGAAGAAAAAAGCTGCAAGGAGTGGTGTAAGTTCATCATAAAAAATACTTTTGACAGCAAACAATATTTTCATCTTGGACTAGATTATCTTTTATTAAAAGAAAAGGTATAGAAATTGTGGAGCATCACATTTTTTTTAGCTTTTTTAGGCATCACTGCTCTCTGGTAGTGGGAATAGGAGGCCCAGTCTTTGCTCCTGTGAACTGGGATTGAACCTCCATCCCAGTGGGCTGAAGTCCCGCGCACAACCACTACGCCACCGGGGCTCAGCCGAACATCACAGTATACAAGCATGTTTAAAGCATACATATTTATAGTCTAGAGGGTTTTAGGTGTGATTCAGATTGAAGGGAAGTTACCAGTTTAAATTAATATCTTGCAATATCTCATCTACTATAAGTTTTACTATTATTATTATTATTTTGTTTCCGTGGGTAGCTTGATTTCATTTACCTTTAAAATGCCAGAATCTTTTTTTTCTCCTTTCCTTGTAACTTCCAGATGACTGCACAACCATGAAAGAGACACATGATATAGAGAGTAAGCATGAGAAGGGGTGGGGAGCACAGCAAAATGAATACATATCAGAGTAAACCCAGTTATACAAATATCTCTTGTTTCATGTCATGAAAATCAGATCTATTGACTCTTTATCATAGTAGGTAGCAAAGTTAAAGATCTCTGTAGATAATTACCTGCACCTTGAACTTTTGAATCCAGCCATAATGAGCACTTGTCTTTTATTTTTGATGTGTAATGATGTAAGAGAAAATGATCATTTCAAAGGTATTCAGAGTCCAAACTATGCAAATAGTTCATCGTAAAGTTTTAGAAATACACTTAAAGCAGAATAAATGTAAGAGAATATCTTTCATTGCTGAAAAAACAGTGTTGCTGTATTTGATTCTAAATTAGCAAGTGCAGTGTAAATATATATATTTATGTATGTATACATATACATGTATATTTCTTTACTTGAGACAAATGGAAATGACAAAACAAGAATTATCTTCTAGAATATCAAATATGTTGGACCTTCTTAAGTTTATAAAAATTCATTGCAATCAGAGTCACTGAGCCCAATTGCCATTGTTGTCCACTATATTGTTTAAGGTTTTATAAATTAATAAATAATACTATAGCCCTCTCTCCTTTAAAGAAAATTCTTCTTGCTAGTGTCTGTGGGTAGACTTTTAAGCCCACTATTTCATATCCATGCTCTCCTAAGAGCTCGTAAGGAAGAAATGACAAGAAGTTGCCATGTATTGGTTACCCTTCACTAACATTTGAATTTTTATTCAGTTTTCTTGGAGAATCCTATTCTTTGATTTTCAAGGCCAATATCATGGATATTTACAAAGTGTACCAACTATAGGCATACAATTCTTGTTCCGCAATTAATCATTGACATCAACTGCCACAACCGAATGGCCTTTATTCCCTCCCCCATGTACCTATCACACAGCCACAATGTACTCTGGGCAAACAGTACAGCTTTTCTAAATCTTGGTGATGGATTAGCCTTCCAAGTAATTCTACCCTATCTCGCTTAAGCCCTGACCTATTCAATTTAAAGTTGCAGAGCTTCCTAGAGTCGTAGAAGACTCACCATGTGATTTGTGGAGTATCTTGGGAAGAAGTCTAGTACTTAAAAATCTTCACTAATTTCCTCTACTTTCTCTGCTAGTCATTTTCTATCACACATTTATCTCCATATAGATCCATCTACCTAACTACCTATCTGTGTAGTAAGTTCCATGTGTGTAGGTTCGGGAACTGATACATATGTCGTAATTTGGGGACTAAAGTCTATAAGAAGTAAGGTCACTGAATTGTTGAAGAGAGAGAAGCATTTCCCCAAAACCTTTTCTCTGTTTGAGTCCTCAGAATGTCCAACATCAAAAGGATTTCACTTGACGCTGAGGTATAAGGTTTTCTAGAAGACGTTTTATAATGAAAAATGCAGGCCATACACAATTTAAATGGCACTAACATTAATAGCAGAACTTGCATTCTACACTCCCCCTCCTTGATCTTTAATCAATCATGATTCTATTCCTCCACCTGAGTTTAAGTCTAAAAGTTCTTTCTTTATTAGGAGATACATAAATCAGATATAAATGACTATGAAGTGCAGAAATATTAGAAAGGAGGAAAACTGAAGGGCAAGTACAATTGAGGTATAATGTTTTAATTATTCTTTCTATATTTTATTTTGACACTATTATTTATAAAAGCAAACTAAAATTTAAAGCAAGTTTGGAGTTATGAAAATGTTGAATTTACAAATTAGTTATGGTATATATCACCTTTACCCTAGAAAACATGTTTCCTTGGAAGATACTTGACTCATCACTTTTTAAGCAATTACAATTATATGAATATTTGTATTTTCATCAGTGAGACTTTAGAATAGCTACAAGAAAAAGTGACTTATGTTTCCTAGCCTCAAAAAAATGGTGTTTACATGAACTAATATCAATAGAAAGTTTCCTGAGCTTAGATAATGAAACAGTGGACACCAGTTTTGCCTATGTTAATTTTTAAAAATCATTTTATTGGGGTTTGTACATTGCTTATCGCACTACATATACACATATGTATATGTGTGCCAAGCACTTCACATGCCTGCTGCTGTCATCATTCTTCAAATATCTGCTTTTCAAATTGATCCCTTGATATCAGCCTTTCTTCCATTCCCCTACCTCCCTGCTCTCCCTCCCCATCAACCCTCAATGTTTTATAAATTTTTATTAAATTTTTATAAATTATTATTATTATGTCACTGCCAATGTCTCCCCTGATGTCTGTCCTCCAGAAAGGAGGGTATGTGGAGAACCTTATAATTGGCTCCTCTCTCTACCCCACCTTCCCTTCACCCATTTGGTAGCTCCGCTCTCATCACTGGCCCCAAGGGTTTCATCTGTCCTGGTTTCCCTGCATTTCCAGTTTCCATCTGTACCAGTGTACCACTACCAGTGGTATTTGTAAGTTAGAACTGGGATCATGATAGTTGTGGGGAGGAAGCCTTTAGGAACTAGAGGAAAGTTGTATGTTTCATTGCTACTTCACTGCACCCTGACTATCCCGTCTCCTCCCTATGACTCTTCTGTAAGGGGGTGTATAATTGCCCACAGATAGGCCTTGGGCACCCATCCTGCTTTCACCCTCATTCACAGTGATGTGATTTTATCTTCTTCTTTAATGATTGAGACCTGCCCCCATCAACCCCTCATGATCACATAGACTGGTGTGTTTCTTCCATGTGGGCTTTGCTGCTTCTGTCCTAGATGTCCGCTTGCTTACCTTCAACCTTTTATGACCGCAGATACTTTATCATTTGGTAGCTCAGCACTATCAGCCTCCTCCATTCTGTTTGCCTCTGCACCCATTTGTCTTCAGCGATCATATCGGGAGGCTAGGCACATGCTAATATGATTCTTGTTCTTTGATGCCTGATACCTGATTCTTTCAACACCTCATGGTCGAACAAGCTGGTGTGCTTCTTCTATTGTGGGCTTTGTTGCTGCTGAGCTAGATGGCTGCTTGTTTACCCTCAAGGTTTTACAACCCCAGACGCTACATCTTTTGATAGTCGGGCACCATCTACTTTCTTCACTACTCTTGCGGATGCCCACATATGTCTTCAATGATGACCTCAGGAAGGTGGGCACACAGTGATATGATTTTTTCATGTTTCATGCCTGAAATCTGATCCTTCCAACACCTTGTATTCACACTGACTGGTGCTTCTTCCGTGTGGGCTTGCCTACTTTTCAGCTGGATGGCCATTTGTTTATCTTCAAGATTTTTAGACCCTAGAGGCTATATCCTTTGATAACTAGGAGCCATCAGTTTTCTTCACTACACTGACTTATGCACCCATTTAGTTTCAGTGACCATTTTAGGCAGGTGAGCATCATGGAATACCTATTCAGAGAACAAAGTGTTCTAGCATTGAGGGAGTACCTGGGTGGTGGCCCAATCACCTATGCTATTTTACCTTGTGACCAAATTGGAAATGCCTTGTGAAATGGACAAAATAGAACCTACTATTTAGCTAATATGGAGGTCCTGACTCTGGAATGACTGCTACGTAAGAAGCTTGATACCTAATTCACACATTTGTTGAGAAACCCAAGAAGTCATGAGCGATCCACTGTGGATTCCTTCCTGGCCAGTGGAGAAAGTCCTTTCCTACAGGGTGGACAGACAGAAGGTCTCACTGATCCAAGATTCCTGGGAGATTATTGTGATGCATGGCCTCCCTCTCAAGGCATGCATATCAGAACTAAACAAGTTCAGTGTCAAGAGAAGCAGCAGAACACAGAGGAAAGTGCACTGGTGTCCATGGATGGATTGACCACTTCTGAGCACACCATGGGAGGTGACATGAAGCAACAGCAACCAGTCCAGTATCTACAAGCCACTGAAGAGAGTAGCCTAGCCAAGGTGACACATCAAATGAACCATCACACTGTGTCACTTGAAGTGTTCTTTCAGCGAGATGTAAAGTAAAATACCATAGTCCTTTTTTTTGTCAAGTATATCTGTCTAAAAGAAGTTTGTTTACTCGTGCTAAAAAGAAGAAGATTCATTTTCTCAATTCCTTGTTTGTGCAGAAAATTTAATAATGTGTGATATTATTGCTAGCATATAATTTACAATTAATTACTAGATTTTGATAGGAGGAGGAAAGCTACTGTTTACAGGCAAATGCTGGCCCACAAGTTGATTTTATAAGTGAGTATCGGTACCTTGTCTATGACTGATAGTGCGTTCCCCCTTTCAAGATTGAGTAACTGAGATAGAGAATCTAGGGCCTTCTGTTCCTTTTTTTAAAAAAAATATTGCTGCCCCCCAGTTTAAGCTGTGATTCAATGAGAAGATTGTTTCCTTCAGCTTCACAGGAATTTCTGGTAATATATCCTGATGAGAAGATGTTATTAGTGATAGTTCATAAGCAGAAGCATCTAAAATACTAGTACATTTTTTAATGTTGTGGTACGTGTGGGAAACTATTCTTTAGGATCTTAATTGATTCTGCAGTCTGTACATCTTTAAAAATAAATCTAATAATTTGTATTTTAACTTTACATCTTTTTACAGTTTGTAATACCCGTTTTGTATTTGTCATAACATTCAAGCCAGTTACTTATAATGCGTGTGTATACATGTATGCACACTATCCATAAATTGAAAAACTGGATATCTAATGCTTTGATCTCTTCTCTCTCTCTCTCTCTGTTTTTGGGTGGGGGCATTAATGCCCTCTGGTGGTGGGAATAGGAGGCCCAGCCTTGCTGCTGAATTTGAACCTCCAATCCAGTGGGCCGCAGTCTCGCGCACAACAACTGTGCCACCAGGGCTCAGCCCGATCTTTTCTCTTATCCTCAAAACTTTACCTATTTCTCATCAATGGTAGGATATTTTAATAGGGCATCATTTAAGAATTCACTGACATTATCCCATGCTGTTATCTTCTATTTAATTCCTCTTAGTCCCCAGACACTTTCTTTTTCCATGCTATACTTGGTCTTCTCTGGTAAAGTGATGCTTAGCCTTTGCATATGCAAATTCATTTCAGTGAAAGGAATAAAACATGATTCATAAGGTCTATGAATTTCTTGAACTTCAAGAATTTTTTCTCTTCATTGATCTCTAAAGTTTTGACTTTTATTGCCTATTTTGAATAAACATTCTTTATTAGAAAGAGATCTAGAAACAACATTTAATATCAGCCAGTCTAATAATATTAATCACTGTTAATAGTAAACCAGCTTTGACTAGATTTATTACTGAATAATCTAACACCAGTCATAATCTAAGGAAATGAGTAAGTTGATAGCAATCATCAACATTACAGGAAACATCCCAATTCTGGGAAATGAAGTTGCAAAATCCATAGTGTTCATTAGAAAATCACATTTGGAAAAAAAAATGTCCAAATAGGCGATATCAGGAAAATCTCTGTAGAGAATGAAGCTTATATATCAATTCCTTCTTATTCTCCAATAACAAAATAAAAATTTTCTACTCAACAAGAATACAATATGAAAGGTCTTCAGAGAGTTTGTAGGGAAATCCCATTATCTGTTAATCTCCCATTTCCACACTTGCTGAAGGCCCCTCCATTATGCTAAGGGAAAACTTATCTAGCATAGGGATCTTGAATAAAGAGGAAGTAGCTGACCAGCTAAGTGTTATTTCAAGTCTTTATAAGGATTGTTGTTCACTTGCTCATCTGTTTTGTTTCCACTATGAATATCAAGCTAGTTTTATTGTAAAACAAAGGAAATAATCATGGACTTTCCTAGTCTTGAATATTACAAAATGAGAAACACTGAGCAATCTTGATTTTTCTCTTCTTATAAAAGAATTCTCCATAGGGCTGAACCCCAGTGGCATGAGTGGTTGAGTGTGGGACTGTGGCCTGAGGGTTTGGTGGTTCAAATCCAGCGGCGGCTCTCGAGCAGCACTGGGTAGCACCCATGACCACCAGAGGCAGTGATGCCCAAAAACAGAAAAAAAAAAAAAATGCTCCAATTTAAGTAAAATTGATCATAGAGTTAATATAATATAAAATAAAGAATAAATGTATGAAGTTTATTTGAAATCAAAGGAAATCTAGTATAAAAATAAACAGTGAAACTTCCATTTGGTCACCAGTCTGATAGCATATTTTACTGCACTCCCAGTTGAATTATGTTGTGTACAATTTATGGACATGCAAAGTTATAATCAGAAATCACTAGGGTGAATGAGAAGTAAGTGAAATGTTTGCATATAATAATTCCAGCCACCCTGCAGTAGCATTCATTTAGAGGCATCTGTCCCATAGTTCTTAATTCTACAATAGGGAAATGAATGCATATTTTCATTCTCTGGAGAGTCTCCAATTCAAAACACTTCCAGGTTTCAATTGAATACTTAATAGCTACCATTGTTGTCAGATACTATGTCTTAGGCACAATTGGAGATTGCAACCATCTATCCATTCATTCATTCAATAAATGTCTATTAAATATCTCTCAAGAATGATTGGTGAGAGTTAAATGTATGAGAAATGACTCTCACCGCCATCAGGTAGCTTGTAATATGGTTGGAGAATTAAGATAAATGCACCTCCAGCTGTGGTACAAAGCAGCATGTGATAAACATTATTTGGGTGTTATAATCAATAAATTCTATAAAGGAGAAATGAATCACATCTAGTCATAAGGATAAGAGGCAGTACTAAATGAGATGACACTTGATCAGTAGGTTAAAAAAGAAAGTCAAGATTTGGTAGATAAGGCTCTAGGGACTAGAAGTCATCACTATGAGCAAAGGAAGTTCCATGAGCAAAGTCCTGAACCTGGGAAAGGTGAATGTGGGTTAAGGAAGCTCAAGGGACTGATGAAATGTGGAGAAGGAGAATGTGTGTGAACAGTTTTAGAGCAAGAGTAAGCACTCTGGCAAGGTAAGATTGAAACTGGGAGAAAATGGTTAGGTCAGAACAGGGAGGACATTCAATGCCAAGCTTAGGTGTTTCATACTTGGGAGGCTGTGAAAAGCTAGTGGGATCGTATTAAGCAAGAGTCCATGGAGGAATGGGGCAGCGCTCGGGAGAAGGGGTGTAAAGGAGACGAATACGAGACTCTAAGGACTGAGTGTTAACAGAACCATGAAGAGCGGAGTTAGTAAGATCCTGTCAGCAGAGTGAACGTGCCGTGTGAGCAGAGAAAGATACTCACCTAGGAACTGATTGAAGCAAGTGATGCTAAGAGCTCTCACTGCTTCCTTTTTACATTCACAAGTGCTGGCAAGTCTGAGGAGAGGGCGATGAAACATGACAAGACAGCTCAGGAAGCAAGAAAAAGCCATCCGAAGATGGTCCTGACTTTTCACTTGGCTGAGCATATTTTTGCAAGAAGGAAATATCATATTTAAAATAGTTATAATGCATATATATATATATATGTTGTTTCTAGGAGTTGCCCTTGACTCCATGGCAGTGAGTTACAGGTATTTCGTTTATCACTCAATAGGTTCCCTGTCAAGTTGAAGATGTGCACAAGCACATCAAATAATTTGCCGAGACTATTAAAGATTTTTAATGGCTGCCTTTAGAAGTAACAAATGGACAGTTCTCTATTATGCAAATCTTGAGAAAAAGAAATTATTTTTGTAAACAATGATATTTTGCTAGTATATGTTGTGTATATTTTGGAACCCTAGGGGCACAGTCGATGACACATGGATTCGCTAACCACAAAAGTAACAGTTGGAAACCACCAGCCCCTCTAAGGAAGGAAGAAAGATGAGGCTCTCTACTCCTGGAGAGATTTTACAAGTCTGCTCAATTCCCAAATGCGTCTACTCCCTATTCTTCTGTACCGTCTTCTGACACCAACTGTTTTACCTTCAGCTCGCTACTTCTCTGCTGAGTTAGATGATCCCTGGCTGTGACTACATAGACTTTACACACTCATTCGCAAGCCCAGGCAACATGGTGGTTGGACTGCTAACCACAAGTTTAGCAGAGCTAAACAAAAGACCCCTCCATTGAAGAAAGACCAGGCTTTCTGCTTCTGTGAAGAGTTAGGTCTCAGGAACCCATCGTGGCATCTCAACACTGCCCTATAGTGTGACTCTGAATCAGAGTTGATTCAAGGGCAGTGAGCAAGTTTATTAAGGACATAACAGATTATCACAAGTCAGGATCTTGCAACATTAAGGATCCAGTGTTTGGTTCACAGCAGCACCTTCCATTCCCAGCAACCAAGTCTCCTCAGTCTTTCATCCACTTGGTGATTTGGTCTCAGCCTCTGTGTGTAAGCCACACAGTTGACCTGATCACAGTCTCATGGTCTAAAACAGCTCCTCAAGTCTGCCTTAGTCTCCTTGCTTCAATCTCTCATCTCAGTGTGATGTAGCACCTGCTATTCCACCACTTCCGGCAGGGATGGCCAATGGACTCTGCTGCTGGTTCTTCTTCCTTGATGTCATCCAGGAATTCTCTGTTCCTGATTCTGAGCTGACTCATTTTTTATAGTCAGCGGAGCAGCAACTACACTGGCCAATTCCTTCTATTAATGTTTCACACACCTTATTTTCAATCAATCACTTGGAGGCAGGAACAAAGATGTGGATAGAGGTGCCCCATTAAGAAATTGGACTTTGCAGCAGTTACAGAATAACAAAATTATATTACAAATGGATTTCCTGATCTAGAGAAAGGATGAAAGTGGAGGGGAAAAACGTGATCAAATCAAGAGAAAAGCCCCCAAAAGGGTGAATCATAAAGTTGTCAACGAATGTTAGGGCTTAAAGTAAATATTGCTCACTTCTTAAGGGAAAAAGGAAATATGTAATCTTATGAAACTGAATGAATAATAAAAAGATGTCATTTCCCAAAGCTTTTAAATGCTGCTGTACTATGCGACTGCAGTCAGAACTTCCACTGTTACCCATGGAAGCACTTGTAGAAAAATGAAAAGACATTTTAGAATTGATCATTTCTAACCTAGAAGTTGATAGTCCTTTGCCCTAGTCTTTCAAGGACTGCTTTTATTTCTATTTTAATCTCAGCAATATATTTTCATTCCACACATATGCTGAGAGGCCATAAGGCACCAATGCCACTTATAAAAATCAAATACAAATATACACAATGTTCACTTAATTCTTATTTTCAGAAATTCACGCACCTCTACCCCGTGCTGCCAATAGTATACACATGCAAATGTTTGGAAAATACAGTTCTCTGACCCTGGCACCCTGAGTGCGGTGCGAGAATTTCTTCCTGTATGAAGTAGAAACCCACTTTCTTTTCCTCTGTTTAACAATGAGTAGTCACAAGGTGGTACTCTTTCAGATCAGAATTGCTTTACCTTTTGGCACCTGCACATTGAAGATTAAAGGTTTGAAGCCACCCGACCTGTGACTGACAATGTGACTGTTTGCTTCCATAAAGATTTATAGCCTGGGAAACCTTATGGGGGTAAGTCCACCATATCCTGTAGGCTTGCTCTTATTTGGAATTGATTCAAAGGGAATCTGTTTGGTTTTCTCCATTGAAGATATGGCATGTCTTCAGTTATGTGAAGTAACCTATGGAAATGCTTTCTGCTGTCTCTTCTTGAATTTTGCGGTAATTCGTAATATACAGATGTTAGTAGAAACCTTCTATACAATCTATGATTTATTTATTCTATTTGACAACTGTAGCCATGTTTCCTGTCCACTAAGTAATGTTTGCATATGCTCAACATAGTGGAAAGGTTTGTTTATGGCACCAAAGCTTAGAAAAGAACTCTGAGATCACTCACACAGGTATATTCTAAAATGTGGTCACAAAGATTCTGGCCTAGGGAGAAAGAATAGATTGGAAACCGCTGTTCTTTATCAGATGTGTCACCTGGAGCAAGCTACTTAAATTGTTCAATTCCTTCCTCAATTTTGTTGACAATTAATGGGGTGATGCTTGTAAAATAACTGGTTCAAAATTATTAATTATAGTCAACATCACACTTCCAAAGCAAACTCCCCTAAATTCTTTTGTATTGGCTTAAGTCCTTTCCTCTAGCAAGGCATTGTGTGACAATATACCATCACTACCAGTGTGGATTCATTTGTTCTATTAGCCAGTTTTTTTCTCCGTTTTGAACATGACCAGGGAGAAGTTAAGGGAAGAAAGAAAACAATGAGTAAATAAGAGAAACATTAATAAAACCATGTTATTCAAGGTTTTGTGAAGTCTAGATAATGGAGTAAAT
Source organism: Nesogale talazaci (assembly GCA_004026705.1). Classification (NCBI taxonomy): domain Eukaryota; kingdom Metazoa; phylum Chordata; class Mammalia; order Afrosoricida; family Tenrecidae; genus Nesogale; species Nesogale talazaci. The sequence goes on along the minus strand of PVJH01002090.1, from coordinate 127,573 downwards.
TTGCAAGAAAACAAGTCTGTCTTCGAGGTGGCATAGTGATCCAATTCTGGATGCCTAGGTAGCTGTTTTGCCTGGAGTGCACTTGATGTTCTTCTGCTTTGTCCCCTTCACCTTCTTCTGAAAGCCAATCAGTGTTGTTTAATATGCCCATGTGTGACACACAAAACATGATGTTCCTAAATTATAATCTACTGTCCTCCAAGTATGAATAAACAAGAAATTAACCCGACAATACATGTTAACATGCCAGCATGATTTTTAATCGATAGTCTCATTTCCAGTTTTATAGATGAGGTAAGTAAAGTTCAGTGTGTTGCCTGCAAATTCTGGGGTCACATATAGTAAAATTTGACATTCTGAGGAGGATGAAACTGAGCCTCAGTAGTCTTTCACTGTGAAAAAAGGATCAGGTAGATTTTTTTCCTGGTAGAGTTCTTATATAACCATGCAGTAGAAAACACAGTGCATGGCATGTTGTGTTCGTTCACTAATTGCCATTTTCCATCTGCTTGATGTTAAATTCCACACTCTTCTTGCTATGCACTGTAATTAAAATATTTGTATTTCAAAATAGAGAGGGTTGGCCTTTTCTTTCTTTCCCTTCCTCTTTTTTAGCATATGTGTGTGCTTTAATTGTTTACACAACATTATATAACATACCATTTGCTAATTCAACATTTTCATGTACATGATTGAATCAGACCAATTACTTTAATCATATTGTGCCGCCTATGAATATTGCCAAAATTTCCAACCCCATAAACACAACCTTGTGAGAGTGGGTCATTTTAAATCTTTACCTACAAGAAGACTATCTTCTGTTCACTTCTTTGCTTATTGATTTTATTTCTTTTTTTTTTTTTTTTGCTTATTTGATTTTCTATTCACTCACTCATTGTTTCATTTACTGTTGATTAAGCTACAATGTATTCTGTCACATTATTTTTTTAATCAAAATATTAGTTCATTTAAACCATAGTTGTAAGCTTGATAAAGTTCCATTTTTCAAAAACTTTTCTTTATAATAAGTACCACCCTGATAGTCTGGTTTTGCACACTATTTAAAGTGGGAACATTTTTAGAAACATCAGAATAAACACCCAGTGTAGCAATACATGCTTTCTTCTTTTTGCCACCGGTTAAGAAATACAGCCCAATTGCAGAGCCCTATGTATTATATAGAGCCTGCAATAACAAGATCCTGACTGTTAATAATTTTGGCACAATAATCACTTATTCTAAGTCTACTTTCAGTGTTCAGATCAGTATATAAAAAGTATTTTCGGAGCTAAGCCCCAGTGGCATAGTGGTTGAGTGCGGGACTGGGTCCCATTGGCTTGGCGGTTCAAATCCAGCAGCAGCTCTCCTGGAGCAAGGCTGGGTAGCTCCCACGAACACCAGAGGGCAGTGATGCCAAAAGAAAAAAAAAGTATTTTTCATGTGGTCGTTTATGGACATATGCTCCTCCATTTTGTTGTTTCAGCACTCCGTAGAGTCACTTTATCAAAAACACCTACTTAGAGGAAGGGGAAAATGTAATCACCAAGAGGGAATACCACTTTTAAAAGCATTGATCTCTAAGTGGCCCACATCACATTCACTCATATCTCTTGGGAAGGTGTGCTCATATGGCCATGCCTAGCAATAAGTTATATGGCTAATCATAGTCCTATGTGTTGCTATTGTGAGTTTCTGGCAAGTCAATTTAGACTCACAATGACTCTAAATCGGGAAAGGAAAGAGAAAATAGAATTTGGTTTGACAGTGAGATTTTCTGCCATTATTCATGAACATGAAGCTGGATTTCAATGGAACTGCTTGTGGCTGTCCAATGGTAACTTGCTAGTTCATGGATACTTACTCATTCTGCTACAAGAATTACCCCAAGAAATAATAATTTAAATTCTGCCTGTTCCCAAATGAGTAACATATTATTTGGGAGTGTGGGTGACATTAGTTGTAGAAGGAGGATGACCTTTCTTAATGTAATTTTAAATAACCAACGCAATTTAGTGCAGTACCAGCAAAGTATTCAATTATAATCACATTATTAAAATAAAAATTAATGTTGTGTTGCTGAACTGCTTGGCTGAATGCACCAATTAAAAGTTTTCTTATCTTTTTGGCCCTTATGCAATCTCTTTGGGAAATAGAAAAGACATACACACAAACTCACACACAACTTTGCAACTAAATAAATTGTGTCTGAAGATGAACTTTTTCTGTCCCTAAAATTTTGTATTATTGCAATTATCTATGGCATTTGAAGCGTTCATGGTGTGAGAAATACAATTTTCAAAACATCCTTCATTAAAACAAGCATTGAGGCTACTTATTCATACTGCATTTTTTTCATACTGCATTTTTTTAAAGCTGCATTTTACTTTGATTTCCTTCTGTGTCAGTACGGGTAGACAAGAGGAACAAATTTCATAGACACGCATATGGATATAAGGATAAGGTTTATATACAAGTGGAATGGGACATTGAGAAAGCATCCAAGACCAGTCCAGTTCAAAGTCATAAGTCCAATATTAATCCATATGCCCCATATCAGTCTATAACGTCTCCTTCCGACTAACGAAGTCATAGGCCAGTGGGTGCAGAGTCCCTGACAGGGGTCTCCCAATGGCTCCTCCCTTCCAGGGCCCAGGGTCCATCAACAGCATTCCATAGTGGCAGAAGCAACTCATCACTGCCAGGTCTGCATGTGCCCTCTCAAGTCTCAGAGATCTGGCTACATCTGGGCCAAGCTGTGTAGCTTCCTCAGATGCTGCTATCTTGTCATGTCCATGATTATTCATCTCTGAAACTCACTCCCAGCAACTGGGGAAGATAGCTTCTCATCTTCATGAGGGAAACATCGCGAGATTTCAGGAGAAAGCCATGCCCATACAAGGCCTCATTGGCTACTAAATGGCTATCTCCAAATTAACAGGCGAGACACCACCCCTACAGTTCAATCATGAAATTAACATAAGCACATGACCATCACACCTTCTCTCCTCTTTATTGTCTTAAAATGATTAGAGAAGTAACTTGGAATAGATAGACTTCAGAATTAAAAAAAAATATGGTGGACTACAGGAACATCTTAGATTTAGCAAGATGCTGCTTTGATTTTAAATTCAACTTTTGTTCTCTTTGAAGTAATAAGTAGACAGGGAAAGATATTGTCCCAGACCCAATTGGACCAGAGCTCCAGGTGCTAGTTGCTTTAGGCAGGTGTTAGTTCCCAGAGATGTTGGATAAACCTTCCAGAACCTTGTGTCTTACCATTCTCAACAAACATGCCATTTCTCAAATCATTTCCCCAGTTTTTTTGGGTTTTTTTGCAAGATATTTCATATGCAGAGTCCCTTGGTATCACTCCTGAGTAGAGTTGTCAAGTCGCCTTCTTTGACCTCTTGAGAACGCCGGGGAAGTAGTTTTCTGCAGCACTCATCATCCACCACACGTGTTTTTTGTTTTGTTTTGTTTTGTTTTGTCTTGTGAAGAAACACTTTTCCTGTTTGGTCTCCAAACAGAAAAATTTTCCATGACTCAAAAGTCATGGAAACTTTTCTGGGAGTTTGCCTCTGTATTCTAATGGATAATGGTAACAGAAGGTTCTGTAGACAACCAAATTCATTGGAAAACAGATTGTCTATCCTAATGGTCAAGTATACTACATAGCTCTGAGACTATGTAGATGACCATATGATATTGTGTGCAATTGCACATGCTGATGGATAAAACTTTTGTGAAGCACACTGGACTTTGATTTTAAAAGAGTTCTTCTATATTGTCAATGAAATTAAATGGCTAAAGTGGTAATTCATTAAAATGTTTTTATTAAATGCATGGATTAGAATCATCTCTAATCATCATCTCTGTTCCTATATTGCCATCATTTGATAAATTGCTATAATGGTATAGCAGAGATGAGAAAGTTACTATTTAAAATGAAAATTACATGATTGTAAATGAAGGGCCATACAGACTGAGGAACCAAAGCCCATCTGGAGGTAATGGGACATCCTCTTACAGAAGGTCACAGGGAGGAGACTAGCCAGTCAGGGTGCAGTGTAGCAATGGTGAAGCAAACAACATTCCTCTACTCTAGTTCTTTGATGCTTCCTCCACCCCCATTCCCCATCATGATCCCAATTCTACCTCACAAATCCAGCCAGAATGGAGGATGTACACTGGCACAGCTAGGAACCAGAAACATAGGGAATCCAGGACAGATGATCCCTTCAGGACCAATGGGAAGGATGGCAATACTGGGAGGGTAGAGAGAAAGTGGGGTAGAAAAGGGGAACCAATTAAAAGGTTCGACATGGCTGAGCCCTGGTGGCGTAGTGGTTGTATGCAGGACTGGGTTGGCGGTTCATATCCAGCAGCAGCTCTCCAGGAGCAAGGCTGGGCCTCCTACTCCCACCAGGACAGTGATGCCACAAATTAAAAAAAACGAATAAAATAAAATGAAAGCTTGCACATATATCCTCCTCACTAAGGGGATGGACAACAGAAAAGTTGGTGAAGGAACACATCAGACAGTGTAAGATATGACTCAAGAAATGATCACGGGTTCATGAGGGAGGGATAACTGGGGAGGTAGAGGGGGAAAGTATGAGCTGATGCCAGGGGCTTAAGTAGAAAGCAAATATTTTTGAGAAAAATGAGGGAAGCAAATGTACAAATGTGCTTGACATATAATGGATGGATGGATGGACTGTCATAAGAGTTTTATGAGCCCCCCAATAAAATGATTGAAAAAAGAAGAAGGGGCTGAGCCCCGGTGGCGTAAGTGGTTGAGTGCGGAACTGCAGCCCGCGGGCTTGGCGGTTCAAATCCAGCGGCGGCTGGGTAGCGCCCACAACCACCAGAGGCAGTGATGTCCACAAAAAAAACAAAAAAAAAAAAAAGAAGAAGAAGTGAATTTGAGAGCGATCTCAGGGGATTTCAAATAAATAAAATAAAATTGAAAAAAATGAAAGCAATCTAAAAAAGACAAACACTGAAAATCAAAGAAGGTCTCTAATACATCAAAAGTTGGGGGAGGGGGTTAATTTTTTGGTAAGAAATACTTTCTGAATAATGCCAATTCTATAATTTTAAACACAGGTTTGTACACACACATACATGCACAAAATACATATATGTGTAATGTATTTGAATTTGCACAGATACATAAATGCATGACCACATATGCAATCTGTCCATTAAAAAGGAATTGGAAAACAAATTTACATGGAGGAAGAGGGCTGCATACCTGGTTTTATAATCATTAAATGAAGTTGCTTCATTCTCCCGAACATTTCTAATAATGCTGATTTTTTTTCTGGGTAGTGGTTATAATCGAGTCAGCCTCCTACAGAGCACTTTAACACATTCTAGAAAAGTTGTGCATTTGCTGCCAGAGTTATGGCTGGAAATTAGCATACAGTCTTGCTTGATCATGGCTTAGAAAGGCCTTGAAGAGGAGCCAATTTAGGGAACGTATTGCTTGTCTTCAGAAAACCAAACCTCCTGATCCCTTATCCCCAAGGGGAAAAAAAATCAAAGTTCCAAAGTCATCAACTTTGTAGACTGTCACATCTTACTTCCGCAAAGCAGCTGGGACTTCAAACCGCTGACCTTTTAGTTAACAGATGATGCTTTAACTACTGCCCCGCCAAGGCCACATTGAGAACCCTACCCCTAAAACAAGCAAATAAGCAAATACACCAAGCTCACTGAGTCAATGGCATATCATATACTAGGGAGTACAAAAAAAATCAATACGTATTTTTTTTCAAAGCTATGTATTTGGTTTTCTTTAACAGAATGACCTTAGAACTTTCAAAGTACTCTCCATTGTACTTTATACGATTGCCAAATCTGTGATTTCATTCTTGGAAGCATTTTTCAAACTCATGTTCGTAGGACTGACAGCACCTTCCTCATTTTTTCCTCCACCGCGTCTACATCCTCAAACCACTGTTCTTTCATGTCCCACTTCATGTGTAGAAACCAAAAGAAGTCACACTTGAGTGAGGTAAGATGACAAAGATACATGGGACAAGAGAGACATGCTGTTTTTTTTTTTTTGCCAAAATCTGGCCAATGAGATGGCTGCAGGAGCAGGTGCATTGTCGTGATGGCAAAACCCGTCCCCCATCTGCCACAAATCAGGCCTCTTTTCTCACATGCTGTTGCAAAATCATTTCAGAATCTCTAAATAAAAAATTTGGTTAACAGTCTGATCTGCTGATCCCAATGCATTATCCCCCTCATATACCATAAACAAACAAACAAAACAAGCCCCCCCCCCCAAATGATCATTGTCTTCATTATTGATATCACTTGACAAACTTTTTGTGGGTGAATTGATAATGATTTCCACTGGCTTCATTGATGTTTGCTTTTAGGGTCATAAGAACAGCACCATGTCTCATCTCCAGTAAAGACCTTGTGGAAAAAATGTTTTGGTTGATTCAGAGTTGTACTTTCAAAGCCTGGCATGTTCCCACTGTATGTTCTTTTTGCAAGTCAGTCAGAACCAAAGGCGCAAATTTCCCTAAGACCCTTCTCATTTCCAAATCTTCCATCAAAATTAGTTGAAGAGAACTCCAAGGTTGTCCAAAAAACTTCCCATCACTTCATTAGTCCAAAGTCAGTTTTTAAGCATAAGTGCATGGATTTTGTCGGCATGTTCATCTGTTTGGGAAGTTGACAGACATTGGCAAAAAAAAAAAGTTCATTATCAATCAATATGTCTCCGTTTTTAAAATGAGGAAACCACTTGCAAACTTGAGTTTTTCCCCTTGTGCTCTCCTTGTGTACTGTGTTCAGCACCCCAACAGTTTCTGTGGCATTTTTCCTGAACAGAAAACAAAATTTCCCAGCTACACTCTATTCTTTGACCCCAGCCATCACAAAACATGAGCTGCAAGTCAAACTGCTCTTATGAAAAAAATCACTATGACCAGAGAACATCTTCCCAGGCAATGCCACTAGGTGCACTAACTTAGAGATTGTTTCTCAATGCTCACCTAGTGGGGAAAAACACATATTATAAAAGCTCCACCCAACAGCTTTCTTCACCACATTTGCATATGCGTCCACACTATGTGTTCAGCGATCCTGTAGGGAAGGTGAGCATCATGGAATGCCAGGTTAATAGAAGAAAGTGTTCTTGTGTTAAGAGAGTACTTGAGTAGAGGCCCAATATCCATCTGCTCCCTTAATACTAAACCTATAAATGTATGTACATAGACCTATTTCCCCCATCGTCAAATATAAATAAATTTACATGTGTGCATGCCTGTATTTAGACCTCTATAAAAGGTGGTAATGAAATCTGATGGTGCCATGCTTTCAAAAGATATACAATCTGGGGTTTTAAAGGCTTGAAAATAAACAAACAGCCATCTAGCTCAGAAGCATGGGAAAAGCCCACCAGTCTGTGTGATCATGAGGTGTTGATAAGATCAAGTATCAGGCTTCAAAGAAAAAAAATCATATCATTGGGAATGAGGGGACATGTGTACTGGAGACCCAAAGACCATCTGTAGGCAACTGCACCTTCTCTAACAGAAAAGTTGGAGGGAGGAGAAGAGCCAGTGAGGATGCTATGTAGTAACAATGACATGTGCAACTTTCCTCTACCTCTTAAATGCTCCCCCCAACTCCTACCCCACACAAATTATCATGATCCCAATTCTACCTTATAAATCTGGCTAGACCATAGAATTTACACTGATATAGATCAGAGCTGGAAACACAGGAAAATCAGAGAAAGGGGGAACTGATCACAAGGATCTACATATAAACCCCTCTCTGGGGGATGGACAACAGAAAAGTGGATGAAGGGAGACAGCAGTCAGTGTAAGACATGGAAAAATAAGAATGATTTATAAATTACCAAGGGTTCATGAGGAAGGAGGAAAATGAAGAGCTGATAACAAGGGCTCAATTAGGCAGAAACGTTTTGAAAATGATGATGGCAACAAGAGTACATAAGTGCTTAGCACAATGGATGGATGAATGGATGAATGGATAGAGTATGATAAGAATTGTACGAGCCCCCAATAAAGTGATTAAAAGCAAACAAACAAAAGATCCACCCAGATAAATAAATGCTTTATTTTGCTTTGGGGGAGTAGTATATTATATATTATGTTATATTATATTATATATATAATAACATAGTACATGCATCAGCACTATACAATAGAGCAGAAATGGCTCTTTAGTTTTTCAAGGCAACAAGTCTTTACTGGACGAGAAAGTCTCATCTTTCTCCTGGAGCACTTGACGGACTGGAACATCTAACCTTATATCTAGCTCCCCAACACATAAGTCACTACCCAGGGCTCCTATACCATGGTTAGAAATTCTGTTTTTAGCTATCTGCAAGCAAGTTGGTTCAGACTCCTAGTGACCCCATGCATCAAAAAATCAAATGCTGCTGTATCCTGCACCATACACACAACTGTTTTTATGCTTGAGTCAATGGTTATAGCCACTGTGTCATTCAATCCATCTCATGGAGGGCCTTCCTCTTTTTTGCTGTTGTGCCTCTGTTTTACCAAACAGGATGTCCTTCTCCAGAGACTGATCCTTCCGGACAACCCTGATCATAGTTAATCAGGGCTCTCACCATAAAACACATCTGTCCCATCTCTGTGATAAACACTTGTTTTTGATCCTAATAAGTCTCAGCCTATATTTTTCTGAAAAACTGCTCAAAGATAAGTTTCAAGATAAATACTTGAAAAGAGTTTCAGGTTAAACTCTCATCCATCTCTTTCAAGGAACAGCATTCTTTGTTACAACAAAGGAGCCCAGCCCTGCAGAACTCATAAGTGCCTTCTGATCAATCTTCCACTACCACAGGACATCTTACCACCCCTGAACAAAGTTACACAGCTCTGTTCAATCACTTAACAGTAATTAGTTTATTTATCCAGGTGTTTGGATGCAGTATCTTTCTCAGAAAGTGGCTTAATTTTTTGAACTCAACATTAATCAAATTATCTTAAAGGTAATTACTTGTTCTGTTTGATGAACAGGAAATCTCCATATATAGCATTGCCTTGACATCTTTTTTTTTTCTAATACAGTGTGGATAAATTTTCAAAAAAAGAAAATATATAGAGAAAAACAGATTTCCTCTCACTTGAAATGGACTCCATATTTCAGGGCCTGGGGTACAGGGATGACTTAAAATATTGAAAAGCTGAAATATTCCCAAGAGGAGCTAGCCCCTCAGGAACTTTTATTCCAGTTTCTGCATATAACTTCTCATGCTTGAGAGGTACATGATAATGAAGTAGGTCAATATGTGCAGAGATATTAAAAAGGATTTATCCATCTCTAGAATCATGTTATTCGGTGCTTCCATTTTCTTTATCAATCAAGTGAAATAAGGCCTCATTAAAGTTAACCAGGTCCATATCACAAGCATGCTTTGCCCCTCCTGTGATGGATTCAACTTGCCTCTCAGAGTCAGTTAAGAGAGTAATAGAATTGGGTGCTAGGGAACAGCAAAGAGAAATCAGCATGAATCCTCCTTCCTCTATACATTCTATGACTTATTTAAACCACAGATGATCAATTGTTTAATTATGTATCATAGCCAACTTAGTGTTCTTTGGAAAGAATAAAGAGCTTTAGTTAGAGACACTGCTTTCACGAAGCATATAGTCAGGAAATGGTGAGAAAAAATTGAATGTCCTCATTTAGTTTGAAGAAATGTGTGAATTATAGCTTTGTGTCTGTCTAACTCAGCCTTTGGCTTTCAACCCAGGGCTCACTATGTCAAGAATTGTACTTTAATTATCTCATTGAAGTCTGATAAGAAATCCAATAAAGTGACCATATATTTGGTATCATTTTATAGATGCAATGTTGGAATTGATATAATGAACGCAAGGTCATATACCATATGCATCTAATGCCGTCAAACTTATGTGTAGTGTACACCACTGCTAAATACCATTTCAATAAGTATCAGATTCTTTGCTGGTTTTTCCCCAGTAATAATCCTCCCTGAAAATTAAAATAGACTCTGTAATGAACTTGGCATCCTACAAAATTAGAGCAATATTTCAATGTCTTATTTACTGCTACTCTCTGAAAGGAACCAATGGAGAGAGCCATATTTTTTTCTCGTCATTTCTCTATAGATTTAAAACCCTCATCTCTGAACTTTTTCCCTCATGTTGTGAAATTTTTTATTTCTTTAATTTCAGGGTTATTGGAACCTCATGGCTACTGTGGCACCCGCTACTGACTCAGCCTGTACCCAACTGTCATCTCATATCTGTGTTCGCATTGTTGCTCCTGGGATGGTCCCAACCCATCCGAGAGCAGAACAGAGCACAGTCCTGCTGTCCTGCCAAGTGTCGGGCCATCCTCACTCTGGACACTGTGCTTGAGCATATTGTTGTTGCCATTGTGTCCATCCGTCTCACTGAGAGTAGTACTGTTTCCCTGACCCTCTACTTTAAGAAGAATGATGTCCCTGGGAAAGTACAGGGTCCACAAAAAAGAATGGTGTGCTTCCCCTGGGACCAGTGGCTCTGATATCAAAAGTATGTGAAGCCAAGTCTTACATTCTTGCTTCTAAGAAGCATTCCCTTTAGCCTGTTTCCAATACACATTTTGCCCATTACCCCAGCTACCTTTGCATATTTAATATTCTTTGCAAACACCATATTTAAGGCATTAATCCTTCAATATTTGAAGTAAATATGAGATTATTTAAAATGCCAGGGTTTGTGTTTGGCACACCCTGGTCTTCGAATTTGTATTTTTGCTTCTTTAAGTCTTTGAAGAGGCTTTTTTGTTTTTCCCCACTAGAATTTCCCAACACATGTTGTTGTTTGACTTTTTGACTGCTGGTTCCATGTTCATTAATTGTTGGCCTAAGTAAGATAAAATCCTTGACAACCTCCATCATGAAGTTACCTATTGTTGCAATTGTGAAGATTTTTGTTGTAGTCATATTGCTGTGTAGTACATTATGTGAGCTATAGTTTTAGGCCTCTATCAGGGAGTCCTTCCTCTCTGTTTGCTTTCTGTAGCATGATTGTGTCAACTACATGTCAAAGGCTCTTCAAGAGTCTTCCACTAGCCCTGATGCTATATTCTTCTTCATATAGGACAGCTTTTGAATTATTTGTTCATCATATGGATTGAATGACTATGGCACAATAGTTCGTTGTAGCTGTTTTTCCCCTCACATACACTTTTCCTGATTTTTAACCTCACAGCAGTCCCCTTGTTTTGTTTGGATTGGTGGTATATGCAGGTTCCACAAAAACACAATTAGGCACCTGGGCATTTCCATATTTTGAAATGTGAGCCACCCTTTGTATTTGCATTAGTTTTCTACAAGTGTTCTACTTCTCTGATCTTTCCAGGTTCCCTGCCCATCCAGTTCTTTCCTTATCAACCTCTCTGGCTTACTTTGCTTTGATTGACTCTTACACTCTTGTTACTTCAATCGCTTTAGGCAACACCTGGGACCCTCTGAATCATGGTAGGTATTTGGCAGAAGAAAGCCGGTAGGATAGATCTTAAGCCAAGACAAATCTGATTTTCCTATTCAAACACCTTCTTCACTCTTAGGACACAGTAGGTTTCAGCGGGAGAAGTACTAGTTACAATTATTTGGAAAGGGGTACCAAACAAATTTCAGCTTCTTTTCAGTTTGCATTTCAATCAAACATTGGCTTTTTGAGCACCATGGCAATGTCTGCAAAGGCCGCATCTGATCATATGGAATGAAGGGTGACAGAGCAGTATAGCTGAAACCAATGAAAAGTCCTTCCAAATGTCATTAAAGACAATTTTTTGGATCAAATCAAGTGTATTAAATGTTTCCTTCCTGCTCCCGGAACAAAAGTGCAAAATATAGCTTATCAGTGTCTCTTTGAGTTACCATGTAATTCTGCAAACACATTACTTTACCCACATAACCCATCATAGGACATTCAAAATAACATTACGACTTCATAGTGGCTACAAATTTGGCCTGTTAAACGAATGAGATATTTTTAGCTTTTGGCAGATTTTACTAGGACTGTTTTTTAAGAATGACTTTGTCCTTTTACATTCAAACTGTTTTTAAAGGTTAAGAGGAGAAAAAATGTGTATTTTTTAAACAAAGATTCAGAAAACCTTTTAAAAGATTGGCTTGAGGTTTTTAGCTAAATTATACAAATCGGTTTCAATCCCTGCTCTTTAAGGAAATTAATTCAATTTTCATTAGTCATTAAAAAATAGAGAATATTTTAAAATACCAAAGGAATAAAAATTAGAAGAAAGAGAGCTTTATTTTCAGGGAACATATATCAAGATTGGAAAGTAAAAGTCAAAAGTTTGTAGGTAATTGGGAGAGAACGAGGAGTAAGTAGCCCTTTAACTACTTTTTAAAATTCTAACCTTTCCTATTTTATATCTTGGCTTCGTCATTTGCTATAGAACTCTGGAAAACACTCAAACTTTCAGGTGAAGCTAACTCCAGCCTAACCTGCAGTCACTTGAATGTAGTCATAAAAATTGTTGGTTATTAGCATGGCATTAACTCACTTCTGGTAACTAAGACACACAGTCAAACCTGTGCTTTTGAGAAAGTTGGCATTAAATTATTTATACTCCATCAATCTAATTTGCCCCAAGGGATACCAACCATTTTAATCAAAATTACTCAAACTTTATTGAATTTAGCCAAAGTTGGTCTACAGTGTATTTTGAAAGCTTTTGACATTTGTTGTCAGAGATATAAGATGTCACCATGAAAAGAACATGGGAACTTGGCAATCCAGACAGGAAAATGGAGTGACTTTTATGCTTTTGTGTCAAAAGAAACCGGGCTAATATTGAAAAATAATTGGGAAGAGGAGAAGAAAGCCCATAAAACAAATAGATAAGAATACCATGGACAGATGAAAGGGGGCAGAGGGAATGTCCACAGACCAACATTGGACAGAAATGTCAAAGGAAGATTTAATGGTTTGAGGCTTTATGGAAAAATATGTGGGATGGTGGTAATTTTAAACTTTGGGTATGTTCTCTTAATAGTTAAAAGCTTTTGGGGCTATTGATAGTTTCAGAAGAGTAAATAATTGGTCCCTTTTTTGTTGTTTGTTTCCAAAGAAAGAATATAATGTGATTCTTCCAGGTGGCTAGGCACTGTTTAAAGTTTCAAGTGCTATATTTGAACCCTTCTTGTGTAATACAGATGGGCTCTTCAAGAGACATTAAAATGTTTCAATCAAGAGAGAAATGGAAAGAAAAAAGGAGGCAATAGAATTGTAATATGTCCAGAGAAAGATGAAGGAAAGGAGATAAATGGATCCCCAAGGTGGTGTGTTTTATTTAGGTGGTGGGAGAAACATGTTCTGTGACCAGTTTTCCGTAATTACTTTTTATTAATACTTCTAAGTTTTTATGGAATTGTTTTCAGATTGAATAAGTATGATAAAGGACACAAGCCTGAAACACACCTTTCCTTGTTTTAGTCCATGCATGTGTGAGCATAATTGTTCTAGAATTTCCATTGTCATCATAATTTGTTTGCAATGTTATCCATAACCTGTTATGATCCACACAATCAAATGTCTTCACAAAAACAACACTACCTAAGTGAACAGCTTTCTGGTGTTCTCTGCTTACAGCCAAAGTCTAGCTGACATCAGCAATGATGTTCTTTGTTCCAGGTCCTTTGCCAAATTCAGCTGGAATTTCTGACAGTTCCTTGTAGGTGTACTGCTGCGATATATATATAGATACATACATACATACATCTAGTGTGTGCCTATATAGTGTTATTATATATGAAACCTATGTGTAATATATTATGCCATTATATATAAATATATATTATGGTTGTGGAATATTTATATATATTTGTTTTTTCCACTAGAGAAACTCACCACTAAAATGTCTTATCTTAGATATATTTTATATTTTAAGGAAATCTTTTCTAAATGAGTTGGAATGTTCTCATTTTTTTGGAATGTTCTCATTGTGATTGACACAAGCAGATATGCTTGAAATCATATTTTTGACTCTAAGTTCCACCAAGCTAAGGCATGAGTGTTACTCGTCATCATAATTGCTGATTCATAGTAGGTATGGTTATAAAAAAACTGAATGAATAGGTGCATGAATGAACCAAACAATCCTTCAGGAAGGGAAAGCTAGCAGTCAAAGAGTTAACAGCACAGAGCCAGATTACCCGTCCTTCATTTGTCCTGACTTGTTTTTCTTTGGCTGCTTAGCAAGATCCTGAGGAATCATCCCTTTACAATGCCAAATAAGTGTGTCTATGTAGGAAATAATGCCAGAGAAAAGGTGTAGTTGTTAGGTTAGAGAAAAGTATAAGGTACTTTGACCCTTAGATTTAAGGGCCACTAAAAAGCAAGTGTACGCACACATCAAATGTACTGCTTGCAAAAGGACTTACCATGTACACAAGTATGAGTCGCGCTTTTCAGCATATTTTTAATGTCCTTTATTTTAATTTGTGTCATTATTTCATGGATGCATACATATATATAAACATATCAAAGTATAATCACTAAATATGAACAGTTTTCATATTAAGCATACCTCTATCAGATTTTTGATGAATATATGTATATTTTTTCATTTTAGTAGGGGCTCATACAACTCTTATCACAGTCCCTACATACACCTATTGGTTCAAGTACATTTGTACGTATGCTGCCATCATCGCTTTCAAAGCATTTTCTTTCTACTTCGGCCCTTAGCATCATTTGTCCTCCTCCCCTCTCCCTCCCTCCCACTCTCCCACCCTGCCATCATCATGAATGCTTGATAATTTACAAATTATCATATTTCCATGTCTTGCACTGTCCGATGTCTCTCTCACCCCCTTTTCTGATGTCTATCCCCTGGGAAGGAGTCACAGGCAGGTCATTGAGATCAGTATTCTCCCTCTTTCCCCACCCTCCTGGTATGGCTACTCTCAAAATTGGCCCGCAGGGGTTTATCTGTCCTGTGTTCCCTGTGTTTCCCACTCTTGTCAGTACCCACATACATGCTCTGGTTCAGCCAGATTTGTAAGGTAGAATTTGGGTCTTAATAGTGAGGGGGGAGCATTAAAGAACCAGAGGAAAGCTGTAAGTTTCATCAGTGCTACACTGCACCTACTGACCAATCTTCTCCCCACAAACCTCCTGTAAGAGGATGTCCAATTGCTTAGAGGTGACTTTGAGCCTCCATTCTGCACTCCCTCCTCAATCACATTATGATATTTTGGGGGGGTTCTTTGATGCCTGATATCTGATCTCATCAATAGTTCATGATCACACAGACTGGTGTACTTCTTCTAGGTGGGCTTTACTGTTTCTCAGCTAGATAGCTACTTGTTTATCCTCAAGTCTTTAAGACCCTAGATGCTATAGCTTTTATTACCAACAATATTTTTAATAAATCATTTTATTGAGGGCTCATGCAACTCTTATCACAGTCTATTATGTCAAGCACATTTGTGCATTTGCCATCACCATTCTCAAAACATTTTCTTTCCAATTGAGCCCTTGGTATCAGCTCCTAATTTTGTCCATTCCTTCCTCATTAATCCTTGATAATTTATAAATTATTATTATTTTGTCATGTCTTACCATGACCGCTGACTCCCTTCATCCACTTTTCTGTTGTCCATCCTCCTGGGATTGGGTTATATATAGATCCTTGTGATCAGTTCCCCTTTTCTCCTGCAACTTACCCTTATCCTCCTACTATCTCCACTCTCATTATTTGTCCTGAGGGGTCTATGATTCCTGCATTCCCTGTATTGCTACCTCTGATCTGGACCAGTGTACATCCTCTGATCTAACTGGATTTGTAAGGTAGATTTGTGATCATGATATTCGGGGGGAGGAAACATTAAAAAACTATAGGGAAGTTGTATATGTCATAGGTGCTATACTGCACGCTCACTGGCTCTCCTCCCTTTGACCCTTATGTAAGGGAAGGCCCAGCTGCTGACAAATGGACTTTGGGTCTACACTCTGTACCCACCCCCCTTCATTCACGATGATATGATTTTTTGTTCTTTGATGCTTGATACCTGAACCTATCAACACATCATGATCACACGAACTGGTATGCATCTTCCATGTGGGCTTTGTTGCTTCTCAGCTAGATGACTGCTTGTTTATATTCAAGCATTTAAGACTTCTTTTTATGCAGTTTTTGTGGTAAAATTAGGTGTCTCGACTGATAGTCAGGACAGCTTATACTCAGGCATATGAGTAATAAGTAAATGCAACCCCACTTAAGCACTAGGAAGCAGATAAACCCTTTCACTGTCACTTAACATCTGGCATGCACTCCTTGTGCTTCACTAAGATTTTCTTCAATAAGTTGACGGGTGAATTGATTACATTAAAAAGAAATGCACATAGTAAAGTGAAAGAGTAAGGGGCTAAATGGATAGGTCAGTCAACGAGAGCATGGATAGGAGCAGTTTGAGGTCTGTGTATGGAAATTTAAAAAGATATGGGATGGATGTGGAGACAGGATGAGAAGATGGGGTTAAAATCCCAATAGACCAAGAGCAGCAGGTGTCAGACGATGAGACCATGTGTAAAAGGTTAAACAACAGTGAGTTCATATTACTTTTCTCTAACTAAAAAGTACTAAAGCAATTTTGGTGAAGGGCAAAAATGGGAAAACCACAAAAAGTAGGTTATGAATTATGTTTCAGTGTAGACCTCATAAAAGAGAAATTTACTCTTGTACGTTTCTAAATGTTTACAAAAGAGCATGTTTTATAGGCAAACAGATTTTTTATTTCTTTCCCAACTCTTACTCTTAACTAATTCACTTAAAAAGCAAGTACAAACAAACATCCTAGACAACAACTTTCTGTACCTGGAATTTTATATTTCAGCACTAGATTTTTGGTGAGTCACTCTGTCTCAAAATTAGTATATATATTTTTTAAAGCCAGAGACAGACAACTTGTTTTCAATGATGGAAAACTTAGTCATATCTTAGTTGCTCTAACCACTCAATAACCCCATGAAAACTTTGGTTTTGCTTATAATAAAAGGTTCTGTTGGAGACCAAGAGCAGCCAAGTGCTTGTAATTTCACAGTAGATCAAGAAAATGATTCCATTTCCTTTCAAGGAACCATTGTTTTCAAGAGGACAGCTTCATGGTGAGTAATATGATAATTAGTGTCTACTAACTCTCTGTCAGTTATACTGCAGTAATTTGCATGTTGTTACGAGGCTGGACGTTATGACCTTAGTACTCAAAATACGGCAAAACCATCCAGGGCATGAGAAAAATTCCCAAGGTAACTCCCAGACTAAAATAGACCAAGAAGAAAAGTTTAATGAACTGCTTCTGAAGACCGTCCTAGGAAAACCCTATGAATGATAATCGAGCATTGTCCACACTAGTGTTGGAAGACAAGCCTTTGCTGGGAGGCGCTCAAAGTACACAGTGGCTGCAGGAAGGGTCTCAAGCAGTCCAATAGCTGTGGACATAGCGAAGGACCTGGCAACACTGGGTTCTGTCGCATGAGGATGGTGCATCACATCAAGGACCATCTTGCTGGCAATTAACAACAGCAGCATTCTTAACATCTGAAATGAGTCCAAACCTCAGTACATGTGCTTAAGAGGATTTTTTAAGGACTGGTATTTAGTAATGGAAGCCTGGTTGTACTGGAACCCTCACACTGTAGTGGTTACACATCTGTAGTTTGACACCACCAGCAATTCCTGTCCATTCCCTTAAACGGGTCCAGCCTTGGAAACCCACAGCGAGTCACTCGGAATCAGTAATGACTTGACAGCCGTGAGTTTGGGTTTGGGGAGTTCAACACTTGGTAGATCTGCCTCGGGTGGTGGATGAGGACATTGAGGTTGAGAGTGGAGAAATTCGAAGTGGTGTTATTCAAAGTCACAAAGCTAGTTGGGGGTGGGAATGTGAATTGAACCTAGGATTCTTGATACCCTATACAACAAATTCCTGATACATCGTGGCCTGCTGGGGTTTGTCTTAAGTGCCGTCGAATGGCTCCACATCACGGTGACTCCACAGATCACACAGTCGACAATGGCAATCCTCATACTCATTGCCGTGCCTGAGCCCTCAATTGGAGTCACTCTGTCGATCTGGTCCACTGACCTTCAAGTCTGCCAAGCATGATTTCCTCCAGTGATTGGTTTCTCCTGGTGACGTGGTCAACATAAGTGAGAGTGAGATTCCCCCATCCTCACTTCTGAGGAGAAGTCTGGTTGCACTCCTTCCAAGACAAATATCTTTTCCCAAACTGTGGTATATATATTCAATATTCTTAGTTATCTCTATAATTCAAAGACATCAATTCTTTGTCTTTACTTGTTCATCCAAATTTTGAATGCAGATGAGGTGATTGAAAATGCCAAGACTGATCTCAGTGCAGTTTAGGCCTGCCAGCGGCACCTCTGCTCTGTAACACTTTGAAGTGTCCTTGGATGGCTTTTCTGTCTTGGTGTTTTGCAGCAGGAGTTGGAAATTGGCCCAGCCCAGTTTATCGTTTGATATTTTGACTGATGCTTCCCTGAGCATTGACTTTCAGTCTGAGTAAATAAGATCTCTTTTTTCCCCCATTCTGGAGGAGTTTTGCTTTCTCTATATTGAAGGGTAATTTATGCAGAAGGCTGTAGCTTTTTATCTTCATCAGGAAGTACTTCAAGTCCTCTTTCCTGACAGTGAGCATGGTTGGGTCAGCTATACGTTGCAGGATATTTATGAGATTTCCTCCACATCTGATTCTGTGCTCTTCTCCACAGACTCCACGTTCTCAGATTCTTGTTCAGCATACAAATTAACTAAGCATGGTGAAGGATACAATCTTGATGTACTTTTCCCACTTTTAACCATTGGGTCTATACCCATTCTATTTGAATAACTGCCTCATATGCATTGTACAGAATCTGAATGGGCATACTGAAGTGTCAGAATGCCCATTCTTCTCAATGTTATCCATAATTTGTCATGATCCACCTAGTCCAAGGTTTTTATGTAATTTATAAATTACAGGCAAATACTTTGCTGCTCTTCTCTGCTTCCAACCTAGGTCCATCTGACATGAGTAAAGCTATCTTCACCCCAAATCTTCTGCAGAATCTCGCTTGAAATCATGTGAATTTCCTTTTAATGGAGAGCTTTCCTCATGTTTGATTTATTTGCAGTAAAAGTTTGCTTACTCTGGTGACATACTGGATTAACTCATTATACTGCTAACTGGGGGTTCGGTGGTTAGAAACCAATGGCTGCTCCAGGAGGTAAATGAGGCTTTCTATTCACATAAAATTACTATATCTTGAAGGAAATGAAGTCAGTTCTCTTAGGTGGTAAGTTCTCTTAGGCTGTTCTGAGTCAGAAGTGAATCAATGACAGTGATTTTTTAAATTGACTCTACAATTTGAATACTTTATAATTCTATCATATACAATTGCATAGAAAGTTTATTACACAATGTATCCATTCTCTGTTTATACATATTTTATATTTACTCTTTAAGATTATTATGAATAAAAAAGTGGCTACAAACATTCTTTCTTGTATTTTAGGACATTTAAGAGATTATTTTCTTTATTTTCATCTTTATATTATTACTATTTTTTTTTCTCGCATCACTGCCCTGGTGGGAGTCATAATTTTATTTTAAATAAGGAGTAAATATTAATGACAACAGGTGATTTTTTTCTACCTTCCTCTCTTCATTCCTTCCTTCTGCTTCTTCTAGTTACAGATTTTACATTCTGTTGAAAAAAATATTTGCTTTCCTGAAAGATTGAAAATATCTTGACCTTAATAATCATCTGGTCTTAGTGGTCTAGGGTTTTAAGATTAGACCTAATATTCTTCTCCGATTAACATATGTGTAATTATTATGATAAAAGTCTGTTATCTAGCACCATCTAGGAAAAAGGCAATCTTTCACATTATTGAATTGAGTTGGTGCCATATGTGATGATCACCTTATTTTATGTGTGTGCACATGTTTCTGGGTCTTGTTATGTTCCATTTATCACTAAGCCAGTTATTATGCTTTTTTGTTTACTGTGGCTTTATAACAAATCTAAAAATCAAGTACTGTTAAATTATCTATTATCATTGCTTTTTATTGCTTTTTTTGTTTTGGCAAATTGAGAACTTTTGGATTTACATTAAAACTGTAGGTATTCATTAGTCAATATCTTCAAATTGGTCTTGTGGAAATTTAAATAGATATTGTATTGACATTCCAGAACTATTTTGGGAAAACAATTTTAAAATTTTTTTATTGCTGTCAATTAGTATAAGCATTTCCCTCCATTTTAATGCAACTTTTGAATCCCGCAATATTTTATCATTTCCAATGTGGAGGTCTTGATAATTTTTAAATATTTTTATCATATATCTGGAGAACTAGAGGAAAGTTGTGTGTTTTGTCAGCCCTCTACTGGACCCTGACAGACATCTCTTCCTGTGACCTTGCTGTGAGGAGATGTCCAATTGTCTACAGATGGGCTTTGGGTCTCTACTCAGCAATACCCCTTGTGTCAGAGAGGGTTCTCTACAGAAATAAAACCAGGACACTGATAATTCTCTTTATATATTTATATAGAAAGAAGAGTATATAAGATAAGAAAGAAATAGTTAAGTAATCTATAAAGCAGTACAAATTGCTCAGTGCAACTCACTTGCGTGAGACAGCTAGAAGACTGGCAGTCCTTCAAGTCTTGAGGGCCTCTGAGTAATCCTCTGTAGAGCAATTCAGGCTATCTGGTCACAGGCAGCAAACAGCAGAGCAGGTTGCCAACAGTCAGCCAGATGACAGAGTCCAACAGTCCCCAGCTCAAGAGATGTATATCCCAGGAGCGTGGCGAAGTAGGGCTTGAAGGAAGCTCACTCACAGTTCCGCAGTCCACGATCAGGTGTCCCACAGGTAGTGTTGCTTGAAGGTCCAGGCACAAGACGAACAAAGCAGCTGTCTGGTCTGAAGATCTGAAAGCCAGTGAGAGAGAGGGCAGGACTCGCTGAGCCCTTCCTATCTCTGCCCTTCAATTCATCCCGTGTATTCATTGGTCGTGCTGTCACAACAGACCCACCAATCTTCTGTGGCCAAGTTGGCATAACAAACCTGCCCATCATACCCCTCATTCATGTTCATATGATTTTTTTGTTCTGGGTCTTCAATGCCTGATCCCATTGACACCTCTCAATCACACAAGCTGGTGTGAAGAATCCATGTGGGCTTGGTTGCTTTTCAGCTACATGGCCATTTGTTTACCTTCAAGTCTTTAGGGCCCCAGCTGCCATATCTTTTGATAGCCAGTCACCATCAGCTTTCTTCACCACATTTGCTTATGGACCCTTTTTGTTTTCAGCAATAGTATAGGGAATGTGAGCATCACAAAATGTTGAGTTATTAGAAAAAAGTGTTCCGGCATTGCAGGAGTACTTGAGTAGAGACCCTACGTTTGTCTGCTACCAAGTACATTATCCTGCTTTAAATATCACTCCTATTCCCCTTAGAACTATCCTGCCTTAAAATTAGCACACGGTTGATTTCAATCTTTCTGTAGAAGCAGACAGCCTTTTGCTATCTCTTTCCCACCATGCCATTCAGCCCCTCATTCCTTCACCCAATTCAGGAATTAGGTTTCCTCACCTGTGAGCTCAGGAACCTGACTGTATTTACCACTTACCTTGTAATGTTTGTAACTACTGAATATGCATGTCTTATGGCTACTGATAAATATCCTGACTAGTAGAGATGCCCCTTCCTTCTCCCACCTCCACATGGACTACCAAGAGGGGCTGACGTAAGAATGCTACTATAAAATGTGTCTGACTACTTCTTTATTTTATTTTCTCTCATCTTTCCTATCCTCTAGGACTTCACTATAATCTTTGTGCCGACATACCTGATGGTTGTTTGAGGCTGATCTCTGACTATCCTCCAACCAACAGTACACCATTCTTGGTACAGTTGTCTTCTGCCTCCTCAGGCACCATGTATTTTCTGGCTTCAGTCCTAAGGTTACCAGGTGTGTCTGATAGAGAGTCCTGTTCACCCACTGGAGTTCCTATAAGGAGTATCAAAGTAGAGCATGATTTCACATCAAAGAAGTGAAATTTAGTGTCCCACTGTTCTGCAGCACCTGGGCTTTGTTCCTGGGATACGCTTAAATGTCCTAGGACAGTTCTGCCCACCTGCTGCACTCCATTAAAGACCCTCCCTACCTAATGTTCCCAAAAGTATTCTCAGTCTCTCCTCTCCACATTTGAAGGTCAGCCATAGCCCTCCTCCCCTCCCCTTCACAGATATCCACCTATTTCTCCCAAAACATGACCATTCCCTCTCCCCATTTCTGCATTGACCCTTTCATCAATAAGCTTCATCCCTCTGACAGGGCCACTTCTGTCTCCAAGGGACCTCACCCCATGGCTACCACTCAGCATCCGCCCGCTCTCACTGGTCCATTTAATCCCAGCTGTTGTGAGGTGCCCAGTGACCAAGGGACCTGTCCTATAGTTATGGAATGTGGGTGCTTCTCTTTCTTTTATTTTAATTTTATTCATCTTTATAATTTATCCCCTTTTGTGGGATATAACATATAACATATAACATTATATGTATTTGCAGAATCCATAGCATCGAAACAGTGCCTATCCAAATTATCCCTGAATATGTGGTCCTTTCTTCATTTTTTCTTCTTTCCCCACATACCCTTCCTTTTCACCTCGAGGTCCCTCCCCTCTCCCCTCTGTCTTAATATGGTCTCGTCATGGTCCTCAAATTATTTTCCTTTGGTGTGAAAATATTTTTTTTCCTTTATAACAATGGTGTCATGAAATACTTATCTTTATGAGGTTGACTAATTTGCTGAGCAAAATATCCTTCAATTTTGTCCATGTAATGAGATGTTTGACAGATGTGTCATTGTTTTCAAAGGATGCATAATATCCCATTATGTGGATGTACCAGTGTTGGTTTGTCCTGGGCTCAGTAGACAGGGTTTTTAATTTTTTCCATCATTTTGCTATTGTTGAAATAATAGACGTGGATTGTTGTGATAAACATGGCTGTGTGTATATCTTTTGATAATATGGATATTTTCCCAATATCAAGACTTCCTATCATATTCCTATCATAATACCTTCCTAAGGTATTATTCCATTTTGGTAAGTTTACTTTGGTTTAGTATGGAAGTGTTTTATAGTTTTCTACATTTAAGTTTTTGTTTCCCTGATTACATTTATTTGTAAGTATGTTAGCCTTTGTATAGCTATAGTGAATGATATTGTTCTTTTAATTTCTTCTTCAGTGTCTTCTTTAAAATAAAAGAATTCAATAAATCAATTGGAGCAGGTCACTGATCTTAAAATTTTCATTTTATATTGATCTAAGAAACTGCTATACTGCCATATTTTTCAATTAATTCCAGAAATTTTCGAATTAAATTTTTGGGTTTTTCTATGTATAAGGCTACAGCATGCAAAAATAGTTTTATTTCTTATTTACTAATTTGGATGCCTTTAATTTCCTTTTGATTTTTTATGACTCTGAATAAGACCTCCAGGACTATACTATATTAGATAAAAGTGATGATAAAAGAAACAGTCTGGTTCCTATTTGGAGAGGGATTATTTTAATTTCTTGACATTAATTAAGATGCTGTTTGTTTTGTAAATATGGCTTTTATTGTGTTGATGTTACATTCCATTTCTAGTCTATTGTTATTTCTCAAACGCCTATCCTACATCAATTGATACAATCATATGCTATTGCCTTGGTTTTGTTTTTATGGTAGCTTGCATTAATTATTTTTCTACTTTTAAACTATTGTTGCCTACCTGATATGACAATGACTTGACCCTGATTATATATTAATGTTTTGTGGAATTTTATCGCTAGAATTTTGCTAAAAATTTGGCATCCATATTCATAAGGAATATTTTTCTATGATTTTTCAATTCTTATGATGTCTTTGCTTGACTTAGAAATCAGGGCTATATTTGTAGTAAATTTGATAGTATAGTATCCTCTTCTATATTCTGAAATGGTTTATGTAGGATTTGGGTTAAGTGTTCTTTTAGTGATTGTTAGAATTTCCCCATAAAACCATCTGGTCCGGGTCTTTGATGTGAAAATTTTTAATGACCAAGTCTATTGATTCTTCTTATGCTAGAGTTCTGTTGATGTTTTCTACATCAAAATTTGTTAATTTAGGTAGGTAATGTGTTTCTAGACATGTATCCACTGCATTTAAATTTTCAACTTTGTTGAAATATATTTTTTATTATATTGTGTAATTTTGTGTCTTGGTTAGTTCTCTTTTGGTGTAAGCTTAATTTTTTTTGTACTATTTGCTTTTGCACCTTCTCATTTTTTTAGGTTTGCCAGTCACTTATAAATTTGCAAATTCTTTCCAAGAACCAACATCTTGCTTTGTTGATATTTTTCCCGCTTTCTGGCTAATTTATTTCGACACTAATATTTATTACCATATATAATGGTGTATAAGCTGTTTTTCAGCACATTTTTAATGCAGATTTTTATGGTGAAATTAGGTGCCTCAACTGATATTCAGGTTGGCTTATACTCAAGTATATATGGTAGTTCTTTTCTTCTAGTGTCTGAGGGCTTGATTTGCTGGCCTGGTTCTAATTGTTGAAGATACTGGATTAAAGTATTGATTTTGAGCCTTTTTTTTTCTTTTATGATATGTGCATTTAAGATATATATGTTAAATTATCTCTCTTCAGCCATGTTGTGCATCTTTAATGCTAATTATTTTGTAGACATTATTTTAGTCTCTGACTATAATTTTAGCACTTTTGTCCTCTCTGTGTCTGCTTATCTTTCTATTTTCTATCTTGTTCACGAGCTTCATTTTCTTGATTATTGTTTTCTATGCAACTACAAATATTTCATATAAGGAAATACAAAATGTAATGAACATTATTT
The DNA here is from genome assembly GCA_004026705.1 of Nesogale talazaci. Taxonomy (NCBI): domain Eukaryota; kingdom Metazoa; phylum Chordata; class Mammalia; order Afrosoricida; family Tenrecidae; genus Nesogale; species Nesogale talazaci. The sequence continues at coordinate 102,599 of PVJH01002090.1, read as the reverse complement.
ACTTCCAGAAAATGACTGAGTAAATTGTGTTTATATCTAAATTTTTCTGTAGACTTTGCAGCTAATTTAGTTTAACTGCAGGCTATCAATTGTTTGAGAATAGGATCTGTATTTCCCTTTCATACTGTGGGGCTCAAGCACTAATGAGATCACTAGCTTAGCTTTTTTTCTTTTAATTTTTTATTTTAAAATATGAAAGTCAACTCTTTGGAGGTGCTAAGGAGTTTCTTTTGTTTCAGGGATTCTGTTACTCCACTCTGGACATCTCTTCTTCCAGACCTGGGATCAAGAATCTTTCCTAGAACTTTGACACACTGAAAATCTGGAGTTGAAATGTATTCTTCTCAGCTCTTCTATCTTCCCATCCAGTCATTGTTAAACTGTACCTCTTAGCCTACACTCATTGAAGACCTAGACAGAAGAATGAAAAGTAGCTGTAAATATACTCTGTGGCCTGGGAGCTTCAAATGTGAATCTAATTTACCATCCCACATGCACTCTCTCCATTTTTGTAAAGAATCTGGTTGGTATCCCCTGTAGTCTGTCTGTGGATGATTTTGCCTCCTCCTTCCCTGTCTGTTGGTCACAGGTAAAATCAACTGCATATACTTTATCTTCTATGGAGGACTGGTATTAGAATTTAGTTTACTTACAATATATTTCGATTGTCAGTTTCCTGATGAGTTCAGGCAACCTGATTAAATAGTGTTGTTTTTGTTTTATAGTGGGAGTTATACTTTTCTATAACTTTCTACATCCTTATTGAAAGTTGAGACATTGTTTCACGCATGTTTGTTAATGAAATGGAGGAATTCAAGACCATCTTTCTTTTCAAATGCCAGGTCTGCTCCAGCTTTTCCCACTACTATAATCCTTAAGTCTTTGGGCTGCTAGCCACAAAGTTAGCACATTCATAACTACCACCCACTCTGAAGGATAAAGGTGAGGCAGTCTACTTCCCTATAGCACGGCAGTCTCTGACACCCAGATGGGCAGTGCTACCTTGTTCCAGTGAGTCTCTGAATCAGAGTTGATGCAATAGCATTGAATTTCAGTTTAGTGATATCTTTGAGCAAGTTTTTACGCAGCTCTGATATGTAGTTTCTTCAGCTGTAAAAAATGAAAGGGAGAGAGAGAGAGTAAACAACCAGAATAGATAGATTTTATTTTTTATAATAGTTATTTTTTTTGTAAGAATGCATAGAATGTGTCAAAATTTTTCAACAAGACAAAGAAAATATAAAGGTCATTGCACACACTTTGTAGAAGATAGAATTTACAACCACAAACCATTTTAAAAGAGTATTTCCATAAATAGAAGAGTATTTAATAAACCTAAATGATACTCCCACAATGCTAGTGAATTAGGTGTTTCATTGGTAGCATTCGACATCGGGTTGAATGGGAGAGAGCGTATGATGTTTTATAAATTAAGGTTATTGACAGGGTGGTAATCTGCTCTCCTGTCCTTGAGACATAAATCATTACTGCTGGTCTATATAATTACCAGCAATAATGATTTGTTAGAATATCCCATAGGACAATGTATAATTGATAAACTTACTTTCCTTTTATGACTTCTTCTAAGCAATGTTAGTTCACTATGATTCATATGAGGCTTCTCACATTCCCTGGAAATGGCACAAAAGACATCTGATCTTCCCCTCTTCTTATTCTAAAGTCTGTTTTCTTGCTTCATACAAAGATTGTGGCACCTTCAAATTATATTTTCATCTTCTCTCCCACTTGACACTATCTCAAATTATAATAGTAACAAGAACAAGTAATATATTATCACTGGTAGATTAGAGAGATGGATAAAATATATTCTTCCATGCAAGCATTGTCATCCTTATTTTTGTTTTGTTATTAGTTCTTTAGAAAATCAAAACCAGAAGGAAAGTAATATATATTGCAAGCAACTTTTAAAACAACCAACCTCTAAGTTTCAAAATGATCTAAGTCAGCCCTAGCTGTGAAGTCAAAATTGTGATAAAGAAGTCTTGCAACTTCCATTGTTAAATCCTTTCTATCTCTGTCCCTGCTTTCCCCAGTTCTCTGCAGTTGTTTCATGTTTTCCTCTGTCTCTTCAGTTTCTAAGAATATAGGAAGCAGAAGGTCTTATAGCAATACAACTCTTGTGAGTTTTGACCACTTTATCTCTCAGGGTTGCTGGTTTACAGTCCTTGGGATAATTTCTCTTTCTCCCCCTGCATTAGATCAGAATGGATGATCACATCTGTTCTGATGTATCCCCATGTCCTTTAACTCCTGAGTCAGGGAGATATTTTTAAACAAGGGTCCTTCCAGTATAAACAACCACTTACATATGTGGGGCTGGCCACATTCCCAATGAATTTGCCAAAGGCAGGGTTTTCATAATGCAGTCTGTGCATTCTTCTGGAGAAAACAAATTGAAACGGGGCCGTTCATCCTCCCTCCCATCTGTGTCTGTGCACATTCCTAGGTGAATGACCACCAGAGGTCACAAGATCTGCTCCACCCACTGCACTGATGGACTGCTTCCTCTTTGCCTTGTTTTCAAGGTTGATACATTCTGGGCCAGACAGGCAGGCAGACAACTGCAGAGGACAAGAGCACCACTCCTGAATCTTGGAGATAATTGCCAAAGACAGCTGAGTTCAGGAGCCCCACCTGTTAATGAGCTGCCAATTATTTATATGCTTATAAACTACCTTTTAAACACTAACAAGCTCAGTCTGTAATAAGCCTTGGCTGCTGGTTGCCATAGTAACTGACCATCTTTGAAAGGGAAACACAGGCAACTGACATATGGGCTCTGGGTCAATGGTCCAGTATCTCCTAGGACTGATGTTTTTACTCCTGCACATGAAACTGCTCTGTCCTAAAGACAACCTAAAATCACACGAGAAAGATGGCATGGGGCATGATGAAAGGCTTGCTTTTCTCCCCGCTGCCCAAGTGGCCTAAAGGGAATAGAATTGTGTCCAACTCCCCACAAGCTATGGGAACAGGCTGCCCTAACTTGTTAAATGGCAGTGCCTATGTACAGACACACAGCTGGTCTATCCAAACCACCTGCTGTCAGATATTGTATTCCCCAAAGCTTCCCAGGCTGCTAGGCTCCACTGGTCTTAAGAGGTTTTCCTAATAAATTCCATTTGCTATTGCAAACAGATAAGATCATAAGCTACTTGTGGGATGCTCAGTAATATTTAGTGAGATGCAAGTAATGGTTTCGGATGAAAAAGAACATATTTTTGCTTCCAGCAAACTGAAGGCATTTTCTCCCTTCTTTTAAAAGCACAGTGAGAAGGCAACCATCTGTGACCCAAAACTCTTTTTTTAGTAGAGAAAACAAACCACCTTCTGCCTTCAGCTGGTTTTCCAAACTAGATAAAGGGGAGCTCACCACAAGTGATACCAAGTATCAGATGGCAACTCAAGGAAGCTCTTGGTGTCACAGCATTAGAGACCAACGACAAGTTATAGAGAAGTGTGATGGGATATAATCATTTTGCAAGGGCTGACCTAGAAATAGTTTTCACCATACCTTCTAAAGCATAATGATTTTCTTTTTTTTTTTTTTTTTTTGGTTTTTTTTGGGGCATCACCACTGCACTCTGGTGGTGGGAGTAGGAGGCCTAGCCTTTGTTCCTATGGAGCTGGAAGTGACCCTCCATCCCAGTGGGCCACAGTCCCATGCACAACCACTACGCCACTGGGGCTCAGCCGAAGGATAATGATTTTCAATAGAAAATGGTATCACTGATTCCACAAAATTTTTTTTTTCTCCATCAGGATGTGTTTGAATTGGTATCTTTCACCTCCCAGACTTCCTAAAGGAGGGCAGATAGCATGAACATGAGTTTCAAAGCAATTGCTTTGAGATTTCTAACTAATGAATGGAGCGCTACACAAATATTTAGATTTTACTGAAAAGTAGGCCAGTGGTGGAGGTAGGTTACTCTCGTTATTTTTGTCTATTTCTTGCTGCCATTTTATTATGGAGGTGGTAGAGTTCAGAGGCATGAGTTTTCTTTTCATTCTCCCCCTCCCAAACTGGTCATATTCATATTGTCTTTAAGTTTTGCACTTGCCAGTGCTGGATGGCGTGTCCACTCCCAGCTCCCATCTGCTTTCTGCTAGTAGTATATACTCATTGTGTTAGTCCGGGTAGACTAGAGGAACAAATTTCAGAGACATGCATATAGGTATAAGGAAAGGGTTTATATACTAAAGAAATGTGACCCTAAGAAGGCATCCCAATCCAGTCCAGTGCAAAGTCCTAAGTCCAATAATAACCCATAGGCCTGAAATCAATCTATAAAGTCTCGTTCCGACTCAGGTCAGTGGGTGCAGAATTCTGGCACTGGCAGGGGTCTCCCCATGGCTCCTCACTTCCTGGGCTCAGGTCCATCAGCAGCGTGCTACTCCAGTTTCAGAGGTCTGTCTTCATCAGGGCAAAACTGTGTGGTCTCTCCACGGCTACTCCAGCCTCCTAGCCGCCGCCATTCTATGCTGCCTGTGGTTAATCATCTCTCAAACTAGCTCCCCAAAACTGGGGAAGATAGCTTCTCATCTTCACGAGGGAAATATCGCGAGATTTCCCTGGAGTCTCAGGTGAAAGCCATGCCCACATAGAGGCCTCATCGGCTACTCAATGGCTATCTCCAGATTAACAGGCTAGACTCCACCCCTACATTTCAATCATAAAATTAACATAAGCACATGACTACCACACTCATGCTCACTTGTGATTATCAATTCTTCTTAAAATACCCTATGCTTGTTTGTCTAAATATTCACATAGGGATTTACAGTATCCACAGATGACCACTATGAGGCCACACTTGGAGATAGTATATATTGTGCTGTGCGTTCCCTTGAAGAAGATGGTCTGACATGAGCCTGGTGACAGTGTTGATAAAAGCCTGATGAAATGGGAGAGATAGAGTGGGTCAAAGATCAAATGATAATCAATTGTGTTGAACATATCGTTCAAATTTTAAGTCACAAGGACTATAGAGACGGAAAGGCAATAAATTGTGTGAACGGTGGAGAAAAGTTTGTAGAGAAACATATGGCTTCCTGTGCTACTCTAGCAGGTTAGCAATGAGGTTGACAAGGTGAATGAGTAATTTGTCAGAGCATGCATGACTGATTCATAAGGAACCAAATCTTTTGAAATCAAAAGACTAGCAAACTAATCTTTTGTGCAGATGGGAGTTTATCACTTTCTCTTTTCCTCTCCCATTTCTTCATTTGCCGTGGTCAAGTGGAAAGACCAATCGCTGACTTATAGAACTTTAGCTAGACTTCTAAATAGTTCTATACTGTTGAACAAGTTATTTCTTATTTCTACCACTTAGTTTTCATAATCCTCACTGCGTGCTTCATAAGGATATAGGGGGGCCCTATCAATAGCATTGATATATAAATTTATGCATGATGAATGTCTCTAAATAAAATATCAGTGTTAAAGATGCTAATATTACTAATGATAACAATAACCTCTACTATATTTTGGTCTTCGACTAATGCATGTCAAATTTAGGCAAAAATGATATTAAATAATTGCCAAAGCGGAAGTAAAATAAGGCTACTATATGTACGACTATAAAGTATTAAACCAAAAAGAAGAATGGGAAAGTATAAAAAGAATGTACAGAAAGCAACTTTCTTTTTCCTTTTTAACTAGCTTATAATGTATCTTAGATAGATAAAACCTGTTTCCTTAAAGTAAATTTCAATTCACAGTGATTTCCTAAGAGAAGGGAGAACTGGCCTCATGTGTTTCCAAGACTTTCACATTTTCTGTGAAGAGAAAGCCTGACCTTCCTCTTTGCAGAGCAGCTAATGATTTTGAACGGCTGAGCTTGTAGCTAGCAGCCCGACTTGCACCCTCTCTGCTAGCAGGTAACATATACTCACACATAAGCTCTCTAGTTATCTATTTATACATACATACATACATATATAAGAAAATGAACATTCCATTTACTAATATACAGCTATCTTAAGTTGTGCCCTTCTTGCTGAGACCTTTCTTGCCACCTCTTTTTCTCTGACTATGCACTCTGGCCTTGGGTCGCCTTATTATAAAACTCAAGAGTTTGGAAGGATTATTGTTTAAACATTAGTGAACTGGATGAAAGCTAAAGGTTGTTCAAACAATATCACTCCGGATTTAAAGATCCAACATTCCTTGAGAAGTTTGAATTTCCTTGCAGGGGAAATTAAAATGAAGGTTAAAGAATGATTTCAAATGCACAAGACTGGGAGGAAAGTCTGAAGCTAGACATCTGCAAAGAATACGCAATTTAAAAACAAGAAACCAGGTCGATGTGACAGGGCATGGATGTAGTGGAGACCCCAAACTCACCTGTAAGATAATTGGATAGTCTTCTCAGAAGGACCACACAAAAGGAATGAAAAATCCAGGGTGAGCTATAGCACTGATTAACCACATAACTATCCTCTGGTTTGGTGATATTTCCTCCTCTTACTATTGTAGTTTTTATTTGTTTTGCCTCACTAGTCATGTCAGATTTGTGTATGTTCATTTGTATATTAAGATCATTTAGTACATGGAATCCAAGAGAGATAACCCTTTAGAAACAGTAACAGGAGTAATGATTCCCTATAGGTACAGGAAGAGAGGAAGGGGAAGTAGGGAACAGCATGCTGATATCATTGATGACTGTATAACCCTATTTGGTGAGATTGAATAACAGAATTGTATGTGAATAGGTATATTGAATTGTGTAATATATGGAGAAAAAAAGCCTATTATAGGGGGAAATAACAAAATGAAGATTCCTAAGAGGTAGAAGAAGAGACCAAGGGAGGGAATAAAGGGGAGCTAATATCAAGGAGTGCAAAAAGAAAGAAAATATTTTGAAATTGATTGTGGGTAGCTATTGTACAATACTGCTGGATGTGAATGAACTATGGAAGGGTATGGTCTCTGTAACAGCTCCCAATAACATGATTGTCATTTTTTAAATTCGAAGATTAAAAAATAAAATACAGCAAAACAAAAGCCCATTTTGGTTGAGAAGATTCCAACTCAAAGACAGCGTCGAACCACCCCACAAGGTTTCTAAGGTTGTAACCCTTTTCCTTAAGAGGGATTGGTGGGTCGTGACCACTGATATTATGGTCAATATCAGATAATATTGGCCATAGAGCAAGTTTTGGGGAAAGCAAGGTCCTAAAAGCAATACTAGTCTAAGAACCCTCTAGAGTAACGTAGAAAAGGAATCCTTAAAAGCTCTCTAACATATCTTGGACTGGAAACTGGAACTTACAATATATATTATACCCAGTACAGTCTAATCAGGCTTGTCATCCAGACTATGTAAGCACTTTAACATACCTCCACAGAAAGGGGTGTGAGGAATTGTGTCTCAGTTTACATAGACTACTTCACTCCTACTCATTTCCCCTTGCCCAACAATTCCTTACATTTCTAGTGAGAAATGCTAAATGAATGGATTACTCCTTACAGGTGTCTGACGGGCAGACTTTTTTTTTTCAATTGAAAGTAAAGAAGAGATTTTGGAGACATGGTTTGTCTGCCTTTGGATGAAGTCATCAATCTCCACAAAAAGTGTTTCCAAAATGTCTATTCAACAATACTCCAAAAAAATGGTACAGAACCTTGTCCTGAGTTTCAGAATAGCATAATCATTGTTTGGGTCTCTAAAGCTTTGGGGAAATTCTAGGCATTTTCACCTTTTCTTTAAGCTTGAAATTTCAATTTCCAAGTCTGATTCTCCTAGTAGCTTATGCCTGCACTGTTAGAAAGGGCGACAGAGAGGAAAGGAAGTGGAGAAATGGGACTTTGGGTGAAAAAAAACACATTTGTCTGAAAGTCTTCTCACAGTTCTGCACGTACAATGCCCTTTTCTTTCAAAAGGAATTTTTAGTATTCTGAATTTTTCCAAATCTATTAATTCAAGTGTTCTCAATTTCTTGAACACCCACTGTTGTTGGTTTGCAGATCAGATGTGTCTCACTAAGTATAATAAATCAAATATTTGGCTAAAATCTCCTTTGGTGTGCCCAGTGTTCTCAGAAAGGCAGCTATTTTATGGCTAATATCGAAGGGGCAAGAATGAGTAAGAGGAAATGACATTTGAAGGGTTTTCAGCTCTTTCTTTTCTAGGCAGTTGTCAATTTTATTCCAATCCTCATTCCTCCCATCTCTCACCTTCTTATTTTTGTCCCATTGTGCTTTTTCATGTCATTAAATCTAAATCTCCCTCTATGTATGTGTGATGGGTGGGAAAGGAAAAGAGTTGTTTGTAGGATAGAGTTGAGAGGTCAAAGAGAAGAAAACCATTACATTCAACCTTATGTCTATTCAAGTCCTTTTTATGGTTAGGACTGAGCAAGACTTTAAAATGAACTTGGAAAAGAGAAGTTGTAGCAGAACCCTAAAATTACCTGGAAAATGAGATTTTTCTCTCTCTCTCCCTCTCTGTCTCTCTGTCTCTCTGTCTCTCTCTCTGTCTGTCTCTCTCTCTCTCTAGATGCATATGATACATCTGTGTGGAGTTAGGAGGGAGGAAGTTGGACATCATAAATGTGTATGCTGTCTCCCCAACATCATTCCTGTTCATATTTGGTTGCTAGCAAGAGTCAGTGCATGCTCTCTGTGATCTGACGCCCGAGTATTTCTCCAGAGTCCCTCTCCGACTGACAGACTTGCTCTAGACATATCAAACAGCTTGCAGTACCAACTAAGCAGAATAATGTATGCTTTCCCTCCCACTCCTTCCTCTTCCTTATCTCTCTCTGCCCCCACCCGCTCTCTAACTTTTAATACTGCCTGCTAGATCCTCCCAACTATGTATCTTTTTTTCTGACATTACTTAACCTTTTCGGAAACTTCAAGGAGACTTAAAAATCATTCCATTCCTTTGACCTATCTCTACTGTTTGCAAAAATCTAGCCCAGTATTACAATCTTCTTACATTATGTTCACCAGCGATGCTTGTTATACTCATCTGAGAGTAACCATAAATCAAATTCCTACGTATATCCCCAGCACCAAGTATCTGAAAAGGAACTATGTGCGTGTGCCCAGGCAAAACACTAGGGTCATGCAATACAGCCGCAAGGGGAGCAGAGCAAGGAAGTCCCAAAGAAATATGAAAATTAGAACATCCCTAAAAGTCAACAAACAGTTCTTGAACTCTTTGCAGGCTTTTATTTTCTTCTCTCTCTCTCTCTCTCTCTCTCTCTCTCTCTCTCTCTCTCTCTTTTGGTTTGTCATTGGTTTGTTGTTGTCTTCTCTCTTTTTTGCTGCTTTTTTTTGCCCTGTCTAGTTTTGTGCATATTATTATCTCTGCAGGTTTATCTAGATAAGATAGGTGAGATAAGCATTCTGGAGGCAAAAACAAGGGGATCAATGCTTCCTGGGGACATGGGAGTGAGAGAGGTCGGGGAAAGGAAATGGTATTAACAAATCCATGGACAAGTGAACAAGGAGTAATCCAAAATCGATTGTAAGGAAGGTGTTAGAGGCCTGGTAGAGCTTGATCAAGGGCTATGTAATCTAGAGGAATTACTAAAACACAAATGAAGGCTGAGGATGATAGTGGGACAAGAGGAAAGTAAAAGAAAATAGAAGAAAGAACCAGGAGACAAAGGGCATTTATAGAGGTCTAAATACAGTCATGTACATAAATGAATATATTTATATATGATGATGGGGAAATTGATCTATGTGCATATTTATAGAATTAGTATTAAACTAACAGATGTATATTGTACCTCCACTCAAGCACTCCCTGAAATCAAGAATACTTTGTTCTATTAAACTGGCATTCCATGATGCTCACTTTCCTGACATGATCACTGAAGAAAAATGGGTACAAAAGCACATGTGGTGAAGAAAGCTGATGGTGCCTAGCTTTCAAAAGATATAGCATCTGGGGTCTTAGAGGCTTATCTATAAACAAGTGGCCATCTAGCTGAGAAGCAACAATGTTCACAAGGAAGAAGCACACCAGTCTGTGTGATCATGAGGTGTTGATGGGATCAGGAAGCAAGCATCAAAAAATATAGACATATGTCATTGAGAATGAGAAGTGCAGAGTGGAGACCCAAAGTCCATCTGTAGGCAACTGGACATCCCCTTACAGAAGGGTTGCAGGGAGAAGAGGAGCCTGTCAGAAAGCAATATAGCAATGATGGAACATATAACTTTACTCTAGTTCTTACATGCTTCCTCTCCTTCATTGTAATGATCCCAATTCCACCTTACCAATCCAGCTAGACCAGAGAATGTACGCTGGTACTGATAGGAACTGGAAACATGGGGAATCCAGGACAGACTATCCCTTTAGAACTAGTGGTGAGAGTGGTGATATCAGGATGGTGGAGGGAAGGTGAGGTAGACAGGAGGAACTGATTCCAAGGATCTACATATAACCCCCTTTCTGGGATATGGACAACAAAAAAGTGGGTGAAGGGAGCCATCAAACAGTGTAAGACATGACAAAATAAAAATAATTTATAAATTATCAAGGGTTCATTGGTGGCAGGCAGGGATGGAGGGGGAAGATCAGCAAGTGATACTGAGGGTTCATGTAGAAAGCTAATGTTTTGAGAGTGAAGATGGCAACAAATGCACAAGTGTGCTTGATACTAAGTATGTATATATGGATGGATGGATTGTGATGAGTTGTAAGAGCTCCCAATGAAATAATTTTTAAATGAAATATGTGTAAATACAATATATTTGTAAATACAATATAATAAGAAATTCCACTTTTCTAGAAGGCTTGGGGCACAGGTGGGTCTTGACCCTATTGTGTTAGATTAAAGGTTGGCTGACAGCGTAGGGTACTGCTAGGGAAAGGCAGGGCTAGCTGAGAAAGAGGAGGAGCTAAAAATAAGCCAACATTTGTGTTGTACCACTGAGTCTGGAAGGTGGAGGCATAACAGCTAAGGCCACTGATCACATCCTGCCTCTCTGAAGTGGTCTTAGGATGGGGGTTAACCAGAACTTCTCAGGGGCTGGAAGAGCAATGCGTGTCTTGTGGGTATTGAAGGCAAATGTTAAGAAAATGAGCTGCGATTGACGTTTTGGGTTGAAAAACATGGATTTTACTGTTTTCCTAAGACTTTCGGGCAGATTTTAATTTCATTCAGCAACACTATCTGGCTCCAAATGGATGGGCATCTGCTAATTTTCTAACTGCTTTAATCTTTTCAGGGGTTCTGCTTTAGAACCTCGCCAAATTTCTCCTTCACTCTAAAGTCTCAAGTCCTCAAAAGTTGATGCCAATTTTAATGAGGGTCTGGGAGGATAGCCTTATGTTCGCAACATTTAGGATTCCGTCTTAATATTTCATCCTTTGTTTCACTTTATATATCATAATGCAGAGAGAGGATCCTGAATTTCTAGGAGCCAATGATTTATAGAGCAAAACTTTGAAATTTAATCTACGGTCCCACCCAAGGCTGCCAGGCCGATTTCAATTCATCTAGACCCAACAGGGCAGAGTAGAGCTGTTCCATAGGATTTTCAAGGCTGTAAGTCTTTACAAAAGCAAATAGTCATATTTCTTCTATTCAGTGGATGGTCGGTTGGGTGGCCACCTATCGTGACATCGACAGAGCTCTCACTGAAGGTCGCCTGGAGGCAAACATAATTGCAATGTGTGTGTGTGTGTGTGTGTGTGTGTTTTAAATACTATGGTATCAGTTTTTAAAGAACAATGACTTCAAATTTTACATCCAACAATTAGCACAGCCTGACTCAATTTTTGGTTCCTTTTGTCACAATTCTATTAATATTGGAGGAAGATAGATTGTTTTTCTCTTCCAACCCACCCAATCTAAAGTGACTGGTAACACAAGTTAGATTAAAATCAAGAATAACAAGTCCAAAACTAAGCAATATTTTCAGTATTCGATAATATTTGTTATATTAGATAGTAATACTTATGATTATTAGAGACTATTAGTTAACCATTTTAAAATTTGCCATTCCTTCTTTTGCTGGAGAGGGAAGAGAAGGAGTCCTAGGCATTGTAGGTTTCCCTTCTTTTGAGTCCCAGTGGCCAGGATTGAGCAAGACCCTAGAATGAATATTTAATGTGCACAAATGAAGGGAGCAATTGCGGAACATAGGATGAAAGGCAAGGAAAAGAAATAAGATCATTTGTAAAGGGGAAAAGAGATGAACATGTTCAGAGAAGGAAAATCAAAGGAAGCATTTTGAATAAGTTTAGAGACTAGGAAAGGTGGGGGAAGTCAAACAGGCCAGAGAGAGCAAGAAGGCGAAATTTGTCAGAATTCAGCCTTGGATGGTTTGTACAATGCAGCCTAAATCCAATGATCTCATACGGTCTATGGTGGCTCTTCTTTGATTTGTCCTCACAGACCTTATATATATATTCCTAAACCATAAGCTCCCTTCAGTGATTTATTTTAAGGCCATAGATGTGATATTTCAGAAATTCTCCAATAACATCACATTGGCTTAGCTTTTCACGGACGTGTCACCTACTTTTGATGAAGGCTGAAGTGCCAAGTTGCCGTTAACGACTTTGACAAATGAACTATACCTGGATGGCCAATGTCAGCTTCACATGAAAGTGTAGAAGGTTCCAATCGATCATGAGACATCATAGGTGCTATTTTTTGTTTGTTTTTTTTTGTTTGTTTGTTTCAAAATAAGACTTAGTGGAATATTTATGTGCCAGAGTTACATACCAAAAAACAAATCTGGCCCATTGACAAACATCTGCATCAAAAGTACATGTCAAAATTAGGGACTTATATTTTCTGGAAATTTCAGATAAATCAAAGTGAAGTACAGTATGTCATCTATGGCATGGCAAAGTTCTTAGCTCAGCTAGTTAATTTGAAGAGCAAGACATTTCCATATTTACCTCAATGAAATAGAATCAGGTCTACAAAGCTTTAGTACTCACAATTGCCAAGCCTTGTGCTAAAGCATTAAGCATTCAAAGTCACATGGCTCCAATTCATGAGGAGTCAATAATGTAGTGCAAAGTAATTCATATTATATTCTAATGAAAGTGACAGACATATTTGTGAAGAACACTTTTGTGTTTCACAAGCTGTGCTACCAAAATGGCTGTTCTTCTTTCCATGTAGGTAAAACAATGGACATTGTCTGGAATGGACCAGGGAGGCAGAAATGTGATGGTGCTTGTTCTGGGTCTTGATGAAATATTAAGAATTTTCTGTAGGAAAAAGAATTGGAGGCAGATTCAAGGGATGGGTTTTAGGAAATCATTTGCCCAAGAAGACAGACTAAGCAAAGGATACACACACACACACACACACATACACACACACACACGCATGCATATGCTCCTATAATAAATGGTGGGTTTCTTGGCTTGGAGGTCAGCATATATCTATGACAGTTCTGAACTGAGAATAAGATATACTTTCTCATTCCATCCAGGCCGGAATCTGTTGTGTGACCTTGAGCAAGACCTTTAACATCTCTGAATCTCTTTTACTTCATGTACAATGCTGGAGTTCGATTCTATGACACTAGGATCTAGTTGATGAAAAGGATTGGTAGCTACAGCACAAACGGTTTCATGTAAGACTCACGATTTAGTGGATACAGTGGTAATGTATTAGAAGTGACTTAAGCTACTTTCTTTTTGTTTTTGTTATTTCATATATAGAAGAACAGGTTTTAACTGCCCATCAATAAAGAGGTAAAAGAATTGCAAATTAATTTTCTCTTTGTGCTAAATCCTTTTTAGCTGTTTAGTAACACAGAAATTTTCAGATCTCAATTTGACATCATTCTTTAAAAATTAAAGACAAATTCCCCTAAATTTCAGATAAGAAAAAGTTCTGCTGAGAGTAAGGACATTGACATATAGTAAATTATAGCACTCTGGCTTTGCCTCGGCAAGAGGAGATGATAAAGAATCAGCGTAGTGCACAGCACCAAGTTTCAGATGACAGCAATAATTGAATGGCTGGAAATACAAAAAGGATGTACCAAATCTTCTATTCATATCTGAATATCTGTAGGATTTGCATTTGTCAAATATGAAAACTCTAGCTGTAAAGCGAAGCATAATATGGAAGATAGCCCTGTACTATTCTTCTTCTGCTTCTGCACGCACCTCTCCAAGACTTAGAGCTCAAGGTTGCAATCTTCAGTTCACTTGCACCTTATTCGTCACTCAGGAAGAGATATATTTCACAGCTAAGAAGCAATCTTCAAATTTAGACTGTTAATTTTGAAGTTAGGTGTTTGTTGACATAATAGGGACTTAGTGAATCAATAGCAAACTATATGCGGGCAAGTAGGTCACCAACTGTCCAGATATTCATATAGCCATGGTGGACATTTCATTGTATGTGTGCATTTGTATGTGGGTAGATGTGTGATGTCTTTTATAATTTCCATTACATTTCAACTATTTGGGGGAAATGATAATTTGGTTCTTGTTAGCAAAGAATTTATTTTCTTTTGCAAAATTCTTGGAAAAATACCAGAATTATAAGTACACAAGTGAGTTAGAGTAACTATTACAACATGGCATTTTAGAAAACAAATATTATTTCTGTTAGAACTAGAAAAAAAACAAGTATTTATGTAAGCCATGTATTTTCATAAAGGTATTTGAATTGTTAGTTTGATGATACTGATGAAACCTGTTGTACAATATGAGTCTGCTATCGAAGATTTCCACATGGGAACATGGAAGGCACACACACACTATATATACAAAATCTGTTGAAATAGGGAACGACCTAATAGCTCTTTAGCTCTTTGACTAAGAAGACTGGCCAATTTGAAGAGGAGATCATCTTTTCCTCTCATGACTCTTTCAACTTTCTTGCTCACTTGAGGAAGTGCTCGTTCTTATCCCCCCTGTGTTCTCATCAATATTTGATATTGATCCAAAGCACTTAGCAGTGAATACTGGCAGAATCCTCCTTCCATTTAGAGTTCTTGAATATCTAGTATTGTTTTTATTTGTATTATCTTAATACCTGGCATTTATACCATCTTGCTTCAAAAGAGCTCTCTGGAGTGCTGTAATGTGTCAAGTGAAGAAAAATAAATGTGAAAGCACTTCATGGAGAGACACTTGCCCTCTATTCCTTTCAAGGAGCCAGTTTCCTTGCTTCTTCCTTGATTTTTTGATTCAGCAAAGTTTCACCTAAAGTACAGTCTCACTTCTGGTCTTCATTTTCTCCTCTTAGTGTCACACATGTGTGTAAGTGCATGCGCGTGCCTGTATACACACAGATGCACACATATCTCTGTATCTTCTCTCTTAGCTCTATGTTGGTGACTCCAAGCTCGAAGCCCATCTCTATATGTATAACTGGATTTTTGGAGTTTTCTGTTCAATCTTGAATTTTAGTTTACGCCTTGTATTTGAACTTAAATCTAACATTTTCAGCATCGAACTCACTATTTAGTTTTTTTGTTTTGTTTTGTTTTGTTTTTGTTTTTTGGGCATCACTGCTCTCTGCTGGTGGGAGTAGGAGGCCCAGCCCCACAGTGGAATTGAACCTCCATCCCAGTGGGCCGCAGTCCCACACACAACCACTACGCCACCGGGGCTCAGCCCCCCTATTTAGTTTAGTTTGTTTGTTTGTTTGTTTTTGTTTGGGCATCACTGCCCTCAGGTGGTGGGAGTAGGAGGCCCAGCCAGCCTTTGCTCCGTGGACCTGGAATCGAACCTCCATCCCAGTGGGCCGCAGTCCCGCGCACAATCACTACGCCACCGGGGCTCAACCCTCACTATTTAGCTTTAGGAAAAATATTTAATTCCTTTATTTGATTGTCCAACTTTACTTTGATATGGATAGGATTAAAATATTAATCTTATATCTCCATTAGAAATAGATGAATGTTTTTAAAAATAAAATGCTATAAGAAGTTCAAGTGCAGAGGAAAATTATAAATAATCAATCGCAATGAACAGTCAGGACTGTTTTAGCAACCCCTAAGAGGAGGAAGTCTAAGGAAACCTAGAGGGCTGAGCCCCAGCGGTGTAGTGGTTGAGTGCGGAACTGCGGCCCATTGGCTTGGCGGTTCAAATGCAGCAGCAGCAAGGCTGGGCCTCCCACTCCCACCAGAAGGCAGTGATACCTCCCAAAAACAAACAAACAAACAAAGGAAACCTAGAAATCAAACTCAGAATTCTATGTCATGAATGGACATTGTTGACAGCAAAATTTAGTAAGTTATATTTAAGCCCAAGGGTTATTTGTACTTTTGCTTTTATTTGTATTTTTGCTTTTTAAAATATTATTCAAAGTGTTTATGTTTTTAGAGTGGGCAATAAAAATATTGTTGTGAGCTGTTGTTGCCCACCCTTGACAAATTCAATCTTTTCTCTATTTATGATGATGTCACCTATTGATCCAATTATGAAGATTTTGGTCTTCTTTACATTAAGTTGAAAACCTTACTGAAAGCTGCAATCCTGATCCTCATCAATAAATACTTTAAGGCCTCCTCACTTTCAGCAAGCCAGATTTTGTCATCTACATATTGAAGATGGCTAAGAAACCTTCCTTCAATCCCAGTGTTGACTTCTTCATATACTCCAGTTTCTCTCATACATTGCTCCAATTGGTTTGAGAGAGATTTGTGTTCTTATATTTTAATGCATTGTAATCCTGCTTTACCTAAATAAGCATCAATCTTTTCTCCCCCAGGCACTATCCCCCCTTCGTTGCCGGATCCTTCAAACTCTAGGAGTTTCTCCCTGTCACCGGCCCTTTTGAACTTTCCTCCACACCCTTCGTCACCTGTCTCGTCTCAGATATTCTTAAGTAGCCACCTCTAAGTCTCATCTTCTCAGAAGCATGCTCGATCAGGACACAGCTCAGATACCATCGCTGTCAGGCAGCATTCCCTCCATTCTGTTCTGTGTCATCTCCTTCAGGTGAACACAGGCCATGTGGCAATTACCACAGTATTGCCATAATTGTTGTCAGTTTACATATACTGTCACAGCCCTTAAAGATAAATATCTTATCTTGATTTCTTTGTGAACTGGATGGTTGTTACCTTAGAAAATTAAAGAGATCTCTGTGTGTCTGTATTTCTAGAAATATCAGAAATTTTGGACATGGAGGGTTCTTGTTTAAAATTGCAAACTTAATTGTGTGTGTGTTTGTGTGTGTGTGTGTGTATATATATATATATATATACATACATTATATATATATAATATTCACTCAATTGTAGGTTCATTTTTTCCCTAACAAAGTTGCAAGTGTCATATTTCTGAGGATCCTGATTACATAGACCATTAGGCATAGTTCCCACAGATCGTCCAGCATATCCATATCCAGGTAATCAATAAACTGTTGTTAATTAATTAGTCAAGGACTATTG
Source organism: Nesogale talazaci (assembly GCA_004026705.1). Lineage (NCBI taxonomy): Eukaryota > Metazoa > Chordata > Mammalia > Afrosoricida > Tenrecidae > Nesogale > Nesogale talazaci. The sequence continues at coordinate 85,225 of PVJH01002090.1, read as the reverse complement.
CAAACATCACAAATAAAAATTAATGGAACCCAAATGGGTAAGAGTAGGATAAAGCTGCAAAATATCATTTGAATTGTCATAGGCACAATCGTTTTGTAGCAAGGAGGTCACTTTCTTCCCAAGAAAAACAGCTATCCCATATATTAGATGCATTAAACTAGATACAAGTATTTTAATGTATCTCATAAAGAGTAATCAATAAGATTTCTATTTCAAGGTATCATTAATCAAATTACAAATTTCTTTTCATGTCCTTATATCCCCCAGCCCCTCCAACTGCTTGTACTGGCTCACACTCAGGATAGACACATTCCAAATGCGCCCCATTGTATAACTTTTTCTCTATCCTCCCACCTTTCTGAAGCAGCCTGGCCCTTCTATCCAAACTAGAAACTTCCTAGATCAAAGCTCTACCTACACCCTAATTCTCTTGAAACAGAGAATATACTTCATACCAGCTCATTCCCATTGCGTCCAAACATCACAAACAGCTTCTAAAGTCAATTACTAACTCAAGTCTCTCTTAAGATCAATATTCCATAATGCTTTCTTGCCATAGAAAAAATAAGAACACCAGAGAAGTAAGAAGACTCTTATCTTGCTACTAAGAAAAATGAAATAAAAAAAGCTGTGTGGGAAAGTTTTCACTGAACAACTGCTATTAGATATGTGTTTAGGGAATACTTACAGACTGTATTGAAATGTATCTATATTTCTGTATATCTACAAAATTTCACTACTGTGTTTAATTGATTTTTCATCCCCGAAGAATATTTTTATTATTCACCCAATACCCCTTATCATATGAACACCTATTCTTGGGTCTGATATATTCAGTGGATAGTAAAAGTTCTCATCTGTCTCGGTGGATATTATAATTCAATAATTCAAGATCGTGAAGGTTGTTTTCTTTGAAGTTTAGAGCCTTTAGTTTCACTTTGGTTAGACAAAAGGCCTTTGTCTCTTGCCAAAAAGAGCCAAAAGTTACTGATGGATTCCCCTATTACGAGATTTATTGAGGTTAGCAAACTTGGTTTGCATACCTTTTGTATCGTATCCCTTCAGAGTTTGAAACCTACCAGTTATTCACAAATAAATCAAAATTATTTTAATCAGCTTTTCTGGAAAGAGAGAATGGGAATACCCATGAAAAATAGGGATAACTTTAGTGAGTAGACTCTCAGGTGAGTAGACAGAGGGCATATTAGACAGAAGGTATACTCACTCCCTGCCAACAAATCAATCCTCATTCATCCTGACCCATAGGACAGAGAACTGTCCCTGTGCGTTTCCGATGGGTGTAGAAAGTTTCTTATTTCTTCTACACAGCCGCTGGTGATTTTAAACAGCGGACCTTGGGGTCAGGAGTACAATAAGAAACCCACTATAAGACCAATATGATAGAGAAAAGAGAAAAGTGCACTAGGCAGTGGAAGGGTAGGGAAGAGTCATAGAGGAGGTAGGACACCCTTGTGTTGGCACAATGAAATACGCTAAGAGAGTCTCAGGTAGACCAAGTAGTACTCAGTTCTAGCAGATGATTTGGTCACGAGGCTTTCTATGTGTATGACTGCCTTGATGCAGTTCCACCTTGTCCTATAGGATCCTTAGGGGTTGACTTCAACTCCATGACAGTGTTTTTGTTTGTTTTACCTTGTCTGCTTCATTGATGTATGTTTCTTTTGCCCTCCCCCTCTACTGTATTTCTTGCTTGCCTATTTGAAAATTGAGCATAGTTAAGGGTTGCTCTGACATAATGTAGATCCAGCCATTGAGAAATGGACGTTTCTGTTTCACAGCCCCCCTGCCTGTGGGACCGCTTCAGCACTGTTATAAGGGGAAGAAACCTTGTCATGAGGAGGCAGGGAAGGGGGTGCACTAGAGAGTGCACTGGACGGACAATCACCCTCTCCCCATCCTCCTCTCAGTCCTCTTCAGTGATGGAGTGAACTTGGTTTCTTTCTCTGCGCTGTGAAGGGGATAGTCGAGGAACAGTGTTTTCCAGATCGTTTCCAGCTTTGGTCATATTTAATTCTCATGTCTAGGCATCCTGACTCCTCTCCAGCCTAATAGCTTAGTAGGAGAGCTGGTGATATAGTGGGTGATGATGTGGGCTGCTCACTGGGAGAAGACAGGCTCCCCTCCTCTTTCCTGTTGAGTCACAGTCTCAGAAACTCACAGGGCCACAGCGACCCTGTCCTAGGATTGCTTTGACTTGGAATCAGCTTGATGCCAGTGAACTGGGTTATTGTTTTTGTTTTTTGGAAGAGCTTAGTATCTAAAGTTTTTGTTTTTTTTTTTTAAGTTAGGTGATTTTTTTTTGCCAGAGTTTTTACACTCTTGACCTCAGAGGGTTGTTAAGATCGTTTATGTGGTTGTGTGTGATTATCATTTGAATGCCAAAGCCCCATAATCATACATAACAAATTATTAACGGATATTTCTATTTCTGCTATTGCTTTGATCAAAGAACTCTGATGCTTCAATGTGCAACCAGCAGAGGGAGACAAGTTCAGATCATATGTGTGTGTGTGTGTGTGTATATAAACTTAAAACATTTTCAGATCATTTCCATCTGATTATGTGTTTTGAATAATCAAAATGAGACCCATATTATTGGTAAGTATATTACTCACTGACATGTAACACGTACATACCAAAACTACTAGGAAATAGAGAAAAATAAAAAACACATGGCAAAACATGAAAAGAAACATGTATTTCTAAGCTTAGTTTACAGCAGAACTCTGAAACAGCCCTTCTGTGAAGAATATTAAATCTTTGTAACAACATCTTCAGCATGTCCATCTGGAGTACAAATTTAGGAACCAACCCAGAATTCTAAAAGTAGAATTCCCCTAAATCTTTCTGAGGAGGGTTCTGTTCCTCCCATGTTATCGTCATGAACTTCAAATGAACAAGCTTAAAGGAGTCTTCTGCCCATCCTGTATCCTCAACTTTCCCCAACAATTAGGTGACCAATTCTTTCTGCTCTGGGAAATTCTTGGGAAACGCCCCCCTTTTGTCTTCCTACTCTCCTCACTGTATGGCCTGCCTTTGTTTTTTCAGAAATGGTAAAAATGACAGTATTATGACACCCTCTGAGAGTATCTGACCTCTGTGATGTAAAGGTCAGATTTACTTCTCCAGTTGTTTTATCAATTCACCAGTGTCATCAAGACACCAGTGATCCTTCCAATAGCACTCTCTAGTCTGCAGGATTGGAGTATTCATTTCCATACCCCATAGAACTCCCAGATGAGACCAAGGATTATGGAGATTACCAGGGAAGGAATAGGTCACAATTCAGGATTAGAAATTATTCAAGATACAGTTCTTAGATCAGAAAAATTTCTTCCGTGGCAGGCTTGAAAGTCTCTCTTGTCACTTATCCTCAAAGGGCCTCAGTCTAGGCTCTGTCCTGCTTGGACAAATTATAGAAAAAAATCTTTAAGCTCTGTCTGCAAACGCTCAGAGGCATCTCACTCCACCAGTAAGCCTTGACCCCAAGGACACTCTGTTCTAGCTCAATCCTCAGCACTGGATTAGCCAATATAGCTCCCCTGTGTACCAGCCCAAGGCTCACTGTTTCTGTAAACCTCCTTATCAAAGGCTCTCAGTTGTCTTGGTCAGTGGGTCAGGAAACCCAGTGTGCTCTTGTGTGGTGTGCCATGTTTTGGCTTTGGTGGCTTTATACCCTCTGCAGCTATTGTTTCTCTACCACTATTTCTCCCTGCCTATCAGTGTCTCTAGGAGCCTTGGTCATGGAGCAGTTACACATGGAGCTGCAGTTCAAAAGCACCAGATGCTCCGAGGGAGAAAGATGGGGCTCTCTTCTATTGTCAAGAATGGCAGGCTCAGGAACTCACAAGGGCAGTTCCTCACTTTCCTGCAGTGTCCCTATGAGTTGGCACTGGCAGGACTCGGTGAGTTTGGTTTAGTTCATCACCATTGCTAGTGTTACAGCTCTTTGTCTCCTAGAGATAGTTCCCAGTGCAGTGACATTGGGTTCAAAGCCACCTCTTCTAATTGGTGTACACAAGACTCCCTATTTTCTGTTCAAGTCACCCCCCTTTTAAGTTTTGTGACATCGAGGAAAGCCATGACTTCAGTAAGGAGGCAAAGGGGGTTGCTCTCAAGCACACCTTCTTCTTGTCAGGGGGTGGCCCAAGATAGGAGGAAGAGAAGTCAAAACGTGTTGTTACAAAGTCAGAGAACTCTGGAATAAGGAAACATAGCAACATGTGAAGCTATTGCTTTTCGACATATCTTCCATCTAGAGCTACATGCTTCTGAAGGCAGTTTCTATTTCTCTAACCTTCCCCTGAAAACCACTGCTTTTTTTCTTAATGCCAGGTCAAAAATGCAATTTTGGCTTCCTCAAAGGACTCAGATTGCGTTCGTTTTAAATATTCTTTGAGTTTAGGAACAAAAACAGTCTGAATGGGCAAAATCAGGATTGTAGAGCAGATGGAGTAAGGTTTCCTAATGAAGTTCTCATGGAACAGCAGTCTCTACCCTTTAAGGATGAGGGGGTGTGTTGTTGTGATGTAAAAAAAAAATACCTCAGTGCAACTTCCCTGGCCTTTTCCTCACAATCCAATTTTCCATTTTCTTAAAACATCATAATAAGCCTCCAGACAGTCAGTCCTGTGTCTTCCTGGAAATATGTCAAGTTTCCTGTTCTGTAATCACCACCCCAAACCCCTCCTCAAATTTTCCATAATGCTGCCTGTCTTGGATTTAACTGCTCCATCAGATTCCCAGAGAAGCCACTTTTGAGTGCACCTTTGTTGGAAGGCACCCCACAAAGACTAAGACACCCGCTTTCCTGAGAGAGAGAACCTACCCGCAGACACCTGTTTAGGCATGCTCTGCTTATAATAAACCCCTCTGGGATGAACTGAAACCCATCTTGCTCATTCACTGCCATTGAAACAATTCCCCACCATGGCAATCCAATGGCACAAAATAGAAAGACCTGTGTGAGTTTCCAAGGTTGTAAATCTTTTCAGGAGCAGAAAAAACCCTCTTTTGTGAGAAGCAGTTGGTAAGTTCATATTTAGTGAAGTTAGCGGAGTGACTCCTGACACCCACCTACCACCATACTTTTTGGCTTACCTTTTTGATTTGCATCCCACGCTAAAACTTCCTCATTTACATCAAGGCCAATTCATTCCAAAATAGGGTCAGAACCACCAAAGGAGAAGCGAGGGTTTACAGCACATCTCTCTTTGAAGAAGAGTCGCTAGGAGGTCACCTGTCTACAAAAAGTTTATAACTGGTTTATGTTGACGGGGTTCCCCTCACTTCTCTTCCAATTCATTGATGGTTATCTTCTTAAGCATAGATTTGAGCACATCATTTGTTTGCTAAAAACTGTCTATGGCTCCCGATAACATGCAGAGTATGGTTATGCTTCTTAGTCTGCCTGCTGAAACCCTTAAGAACTGCAGCTTATGAACACAGGGTCATGGGTCCATTTTCATTCTTTTACCCATCTTTACCTACACAGGTGCCTTTGACTTGCCATCCCCACCTGACCTTTACAAACTGTGAGGGAAGGGACTTATTCGTCATCATAAACAAGCCCTATTGGTGAAGTGAACGCCAAGTACATTTGCTAACTGCAAGGTCAATAGTTGGAAACCACCAGCTGCTCTATGTGAGATTTAGGAAGCTTTCTGTTCCCCTGAAGTGTGACAGCTATAGAACCCCACAGTTCTACTCTACCCTGTAGGGTCACTGTAAAAGGGAATCAGCTCAATGACAGCGAATTTGGTTTTGGGTTTTGTATTATAAACTAATATTTCCCTTTCCCATCATTCCCTGTGATAATTTTCTCAATCATCAATAATTTTGTTAACCTTCTACCTAGGTTTTCTACTGAGTCTTCCACCTTGCTTTTAATTTCCCAGTGCCAGAATCATTCCTTTAAGATGCCTATATCTCATTTCTACTCCTCCAGGATCTCTTCTCTATCTACCTTTGAGATTTGAGTTGTGCAAATGATTGTTGTGTTGGGCTCACCAAAAGTTTGGGGGTTCAAATTGACACAGATGTGCCTCAGAAGAAAAATTGGGCAAATTGCTTAAAGTCAACAAATGATAACACTATGCATGGATCATTGTTCTACCTATACTGGGACAGCATTGGCCAGAATCCATTTGATTGAAGTGCCTGCCCACCCCTCCTTTCTTTCCTACTTCCTCTTCAGGAAAATCTTCCTTCCATTCCATATCTACTCACAGATATGTTCTTATGGGGATATTGTTGTATAAATGGCTATCCTTCCATTGGCATTCAAAAGTGAGTGAATCCGTAGTGGTTGAACTCATTTCAAATCTTGCATGTGACAGGACTGGAAGACAGGAAGACAGGGTGTAATTCGTGGGTCAAAAGCACCTAGGGTTAAAAAAAAAAGGATCACCAGGAAGATAACAAGAGGTAAATTATAGTTTATAACATGAAAACTGAAGCTCTCTACTAACTTTCCCATTCTATCCTGCATTTTCAACTTCTTCCTCCATTGAATCATCTCCTAGAGAAAATAAAAAACACACAACAAAAACATAGGGTTTTCAAAGCTATAGCCTTTCCCAAAACATGCCACCAGGCTTTTCCTCCATGGACTAACTGATGGATTTGAAATGACTACCTCCTGGTGAACAGCCGATACTTCATGGATTATCTTAAATATTATTAATGTCAAGAATTATTTTTCAGGATGGCCTTTTATACACTTCCTTGAATTTGCTGTCCCTGTATCCTTAAAATATTATTTCTTGGCCCATTTTTAATGCACATGATCACCTTCCCCAACTTGCATGAGAATGCCTTAATTCCTGTTATATTGAAGTACTCAAAAGAAGAATAAATGTTGAATAATGTCTGCACTGTTAAAGACCAGAGAGCATGATCGAAAGGCCGGTCTTAGCATGATACAACAGTGATGTTCAATCCCCCTGTAGGAGGTGCTTTTAATTACACTGCACTTGTCGAATTGCATGGAGAAGGAAGAGGATTGGTTTTGTTCATCAGTGTTTCCCCCGTGCCTAGCACAGTACCTGTCCTCTGTAGGTGTTTCAATAAAAAACATTTTAATGAATTGTGGGATGCAATGTTAAACCACCGATGAGGCAGATTTGGTGAATACCCTCATTATTAAAAGCAGAAGGAGCTCAGAGTGTGAATCACAAGAGAGACAGGAGAGAATGATGTTTTTAAACACGCAAACTTCTGGGACCCTTTGTATAAAATAATGACCTTACACTAGACTTGTCTGCAATCTCAATATTGTCAATAAATGCTTGGGAAAATATATTAGTGTTATGTACATGAGTATAGCCTCAAGATATATAACTAGGCATTTCATTTAGATTTAGCACTATAGTGATTGTCTCCTAAATAAATACAGATATGTAAGAATATATTTAGTAAAGTTTAGCAATGAAAGAGCAGATGCTCACTTTGTTATCAACTTCTTACTCACCATCAAACCACTTTCCTCTGACACTAGCAGGGGCCTCACGAGGAGTGTGTATGAAGACCCTTCATTGAAGGGGTGAGCAGAAATTCTACCCTTTGACACTATCAAATGGTCCCAGGTGCTCTACTCAGGGAGCACGTCTGGAGAGGTGGTATTGCAAAAGTCCTGGTGGTGGCTTGTTGATGAATTGTACTGTGATCTTCAAGGTGAGCACTTCAAAACCACCCACCGTCCAGTGGAAGAAGGGTGGGGCTTGTTGCACCACAAAACAGATGCAGTTTTGGAACTCCTGTTCAATAGCCCCACGATGAGTCAGCATCAACTCCGTGGCAATGAGTTTGGTTGAGGTTTGTGGTTGCAGATGGAGCAGCTGTCAAGGCACTGGAGCATTAAAGTTCTGGTCACCTGCTATCCAGTGTAGTAAGTCATCACTACCTCTCCACCTGCCCTCCCCTCGCCCTGTTTTCTCGACATGACTCTCTAGTTTCTATCACCATGGCCCACCAGTCTGTGGGGTTAACTCTTCAGTGGGGAGGAGGGTTTTTTTTTTCCTTGACTAATAGAAAAAGGGGAGGAGCTGTGGGGGCAAGGCAAGGTACTTGACCCTGCCTTGCTTAGGGATGAGGTGTCTCAATAGATTTCTGAGACTAAACTGTATGTGAGTGAAGTGCCACATTTTTCTCTTGTGAAGCAGCATGGAATTACCTATTGGTGGACAAAGCTGGTATCTAGTAAATGTTGGTCACTGGTGATTAAATATGGTCTACAAGGGAAACTCTTACCATGCTAAGCAGGTTCAATTTAACTCAGTTTTCTCTTTATTTTTACTATCCCCTGGCCCAAGCCAGTTGGCACTGGATAACTGAGCTAGTCTTCAACTACTCTGCCCACTGCAATATTGCTATTCTAAAAGTCATTTTCCATATGGTATCCAGATAAATCTTTCTAAAATATCTGTATTTAAGTCACTAGAAAAAAAGCAAACAACTAAATTCCTTAACCTAAAACATCTTCATGCGGAACCCTAAATTTCCAACTACCCTCACCTCTAACATATACATATAAAGTACATTCCAATATATTTTCAATTTTGATTCTTGGTGTATATATAGGTCCAGCCTTTTACAAAGGCTACCTCTTCAAATGGGTTCAACTTGACCACTCTTGATTTTCCCCCTCACCCCACCTCCAGATCATCATTTCTGTATCAGACATTTATCATCGTGTTCTTTCTTCTTTCATATAATAATAGCAACCTTGAGATATATATTCTTATGCTGCACATATTCATGTAACTAGAATGAAGTTCCACTGCAGGAGAAATATAATCTTGTCTTAATTCACTGCTTTATCCCTCAAAGAAGATTGAGTGAGTGGACCAGCCTTAGCCCGTGAGAGCTGCCAGAGTAGGTAGCTTCACCCTTTCCTCCATTCAGCCTCACTTCTCCTCCCCCAGTTTTCTGGTTCTAGGTACCCTAGTCATGATGCCAACCATGACTTTATAGATAGAATTTCCCGATTAGCTGTTTGTACTAACATCTGGCTATAGTGAAAAAGTGTTGCTATTGCCATCGCTCCAGATGTAGCAGTGCTCTTCCCATTGGGGAGGGGCAGATTCAAAAACAGCAGAAATGCAGCTGGAGCATCACTTGATCATTGTCCACTTCATGTGCATAATGGTAGAGTGGATCATTCTTGGGATAGAGTATAAGAGCTGATGAGTACGTGTCTGTGGCATAATAATGCACGTAAAGGAAAGTAAGCTTGTGGGTGGATGAATGTATCATTAAATGTAAGTGCATGCATGTCTTGGGACAATCAGGAGTTAGAACCCAAGCTCTGTATCTCAGGAATGTCAAAAACCTGCCAAAAATTGAGACAGACCACAGTATTGGTGCTTATCAAAGCAGAATGAGAAGAGCAATGGAGACTTAGTTTGAAGCAGAATGAACCACAAAGACTTGCATTAATAGCAAATCAGGAAAGAGTAGTTTTAATTGTGCAAGATTTGGATTGAGTGTTTTATGTTACTTTGGGTTCTGTAGCTAGGATTTAGACACTACTTAACTGACTTGAAGCTGATGGAGCTTGTTAGGCAGTGAGACACAGGTGAATGAAGCTGCTGTATTTGAAGGAGGCAGATTAGGAACACACATAAGATAGTGCCATGTTGATGAGCATGAATTGGAATACTTGAATATTGTTAGATGATAATGAAATCATTGAAATTGTCAGAGCAGGAAACCAAAGGATAAGTATAAAGAATTCTGCACTTCCAGTTCGTATGGAAATACAAATTCTATTTATGAAGGGAAAGTCAAGGCATGGTGTTATTATGATTAAGATCTTATAAATGGAGAAACATAGAGAGGTGTATTAATAATATAATGGACTTGTTTAGCATAAGATGCACGCAATGTAGCTGAATTAGCTGCACATCCCATGCTGCATCTGGTTTTCCTGTGTGCCTATTACCTTACATGGCTAAATAGAAGAATAAACCGTTCATGTTTCTTAGGGTGCTCAGACATTAGCCAGTTTTGCTTTTCCTGCAGCTTTAGTCTCTGGAGACTGCCAGAATTTTCAAAAGCCTCTTTGATAAAGGCAGTTATTTTAAAGTAGTAGTTAAGATCATCTTACCTGGTTGATGACGGCTGTTTCCCATGGCTAACAGCCATACCTGCCTCACAAATAAGCCAAAGAATAATGTTTTCTTTTTGGCCAGCCTTGAAAGAATGCATATAGTAGTTCATAGGAAAAATAAAATATATGCATTCTGTAACTTCTTTATTTGATTTCTTCTCTGACTTGTCATGGAAACAAGCAGAAGAGTTCATATTGGAGTAGGTTTAGAGAGTCACTGTTAGTATGAAACATTGTCCAAGAAAAACCGACTGTTGGGCTTATTAGAAAGGGAAAGAACAAGGGAAGGGAAAATTGGAGGAAGATATGTGGGAATAATGTGAGGATTGATTCTGAAAGAACTTAATGTTGAAGTGGAAGGGCATTGCACATCCACCAATATGTTTAGTGTTTTATAAATGGCAAGATAAGCCACATGAGTGGTTTCAGCCTTCAATCATTCCTTCACTCTTCCATTCAATATAGAATGTCCCTCCGGGCCATAGGCTAGGTTAGGAAATTGTACTTGACGTGGTACCTGAGTAAATGTGATATTAAATAATTGCATAAAAATGATTTTAAACCTATTTTGAAGTTATTCAGAAATCCACACAGAATTATCAGATAGTCCAAAATGGAGCATTTTTAAAGCAGTCTTTTGTTACTTTGTTTTACTTTCATTATACACAGTCAATTTACTTTGGCAAAATGCACGAGGAAATGGACTTTATTTAATGAAGGTATTAAAAAGCTTTAATCTCATGGAGTTCTTCCTCACCCCCTTCCCTATATGAATATGTGCTTATAGTTTCTTCCTTTCAGGTAGGTTAGACATTGCTATTACTGTCTTGATTACAAACCTGATTAACTTAATGTATCCTTTTCTGAGTGATTCTAGAGACAAATTCCAGATTTGATTGATTTACTCCAAGTAACCTATTCTTCTTATGTTGATGTGAATTATTTTGCATCCCAGTGTATTAAATGTTATACTTTCCCCTAGCATTATGGCATAAGCCCTCTTGGGAGCATGATATTACTGGTGGTATAGACATTCTTAAATAGCCATGAACAAACAGCTTGTGTAAGTGATAGGCCAGCACTCCACACCACTTCCATCTTGCCTTGGGAAACCTTCTTCCTTTCTTGATGCAAATTTCTGGCCACAGACCCTGCTCAAGTGCATAAGCAAAAATAGTCATAGAGAGTCACACTCTTGAACCGCTTGGCTTTAACCTGCAGATTATATTGGATTCTCCTGAGAATTATAGCTTCCATCTGATAACGTTATTGGAGAAAGATAACTCCATTAGCACCACAGTTTTCTTTGCTATTTTATTATTTTTTTGCTTTTCTTCCCACTGACTTTGGAAAACCCCACCCACCTGCAGAAGGTGCTGTGGGTAGGTCTTTGCCTAAACTCCCACTCCATCCAGGAAAGTATAATCAAGCCTGTAGACTCAGAGAGATGAGTCTACTCATGTTTTCAGTCTTGGCAAAGAGATATATAACTTTAAAATCTTTCTTTCCCACTTTATTTTCCCTTTGATATTGTGGACTCTAGGCTCACAGGCTTTGTAGTTCACCTACCCACCTGCCCTATCAATTTTATTCTTCTCACCTGGGGTTTCAAGCTTTTGAGGTTACAAATTAAAGGTGGAACATCATTGATTGACTAATTAACTGGGGACTGCTTCTCAGCTCTGGAATAAGACATCTTGATTTAGATAAAGCTAATTCGTAGTGTAAATAAAATGATTTGTTTTACAATTTTACCAATATTTAATTTTCAACTGTTAGGATTCTGGAGTGATTTACCTCAGTTCTTGCTTCATGACGCTGAAACCATTCATGCGGCAGAAGTACTTTTGTAATCCAAATGCCTTTTATGAGGGCAAGGGAAGTTTCATGTGTTCGTCTCTAAAGGTACACACTATTTCTGCAAAGCGTGCAAGGCCACGCGGAAGCCACAAGAGTTTGCGACTGACCATGAAAACCACGTAGAGAGAACACCCTTTTAAGAGGACAAAACCACTGTGATTAAGGAAGCAGGAAATCCCCAAAGACCAAGCCAAATAGAGACCAGGAGCCCTACCTGGATCTCCTTCTTGCATTCCTGAAGGGGACCTGGTGGAGGTACTAGCCCCCCTTATTGGCTGAGTTCAGGTGCCCCTCTGTGATGATATGTGCTTTGGTCTGACCAGGTTGAGCTGTGCCTGCCCCTCGGTGGCTTTCATTTGGGCACGCTCAGTTTGGGTTTTCTCATAGGTGTCTGATGAGTGCCTTTCCCTGCAGCCCTTCTATTGTGGCCTCAGGCAGGCATTTGGGAAGACAAACTCCTCCCACCTACCCTTGCCTATCCGTATTCTAGCTGTTTGTCATAACCATTCAAAATCTTGTCTTTCAGAATCTTTTCTTTCTTTCATTTTTTTGCTTTTCATATCATCTGTAAGAGTTTATCTGCTATTAAACTGATCGACTGCAGCAGAGAAATTATTTGACTATCCTGCAGGGACAAAGCACATGCCAATTTAATAAGTACTTCCCTGGGCACCCTGGTGGTGTAGTGGCTACAAGCTGGGCTGAGATTTGTGAGGCCGAGCGTTCCACACCACCAACTGCTCTGTGGGAGAAGGAAGAACAGGGCTCCCTATTCCTGTAAGCAACTAGAGTCTCAGAAAGCCAATAGGGGAGGTTATACCCCGTTTTAAATGGTCACCATGGATTGGTGGTGAGTTTGGTTTTTTGAGTAGAACTTGTATTCTCTAGGTTTTCCTAAACATGTTTTTTGAAAAAATGTTCTTGGTTGACTGAGTAAACAAAAGGGTTGCAGGTAATATATGTGTGTATATATGTGTGTGTATACATATATGTGTGGGAAGAATAGAAGAGAAATTGGAAACATTTTTTTTGTCTGTAGGTGATTGGATCGCTTTTTCTCTAAGACCAGAATTAGAATGTTAACTACAGTCCTGTCTATAACACTCTAGTACATACTGTACCTTGTGATTTACATTCTATTTCAGAGATATGGAGACCTATTTCGGTTTTTCAAAGTGATACAAAAAAAATTCCTTGGGTAATCCAACCACACTTTCTCTCCCAGAATCCGAAGTGAGGGAGTTGTCCACTGGTTCTGACTCTCACTAAACGACCGTGTTAGCCCTTAGGGCCCTCTTCATTTGCTTAGTTCAAGGAGGAGAGACAGATGATAGCTACCTTGACAACCCCGAACCCCAAGTCAGCCTTGAAGGACACATTTTTTGATTCACCAATTGCCTTCCTTGCATGTGAGCCTTTTGCAAACAAGCCCCCATAGACAAATGGGTCGTGGCAGTAAATGTTCTTTATACAACCCTCATTAATACCATTTCTCAGGCATGGCATTGAGTGAGGGTTTCCTGGAGAGTGAGATTGATTGAGGGATCAGGGATCAGCTGGTGAGACTGGCACCCGGAAAAGACAAGCCCAGCATTCACATTCCAGACCACTCAATACCATCATTGTCTTCCACCCATGCTTCATCGGGGGTCCCAGAAGGCGGTGGGGGTGAAGGAAGGCGAGAAAATAAACGCTGTTTAAGAAAGTGCAAAGGAGAGGAAAGAAAGAACAAGATGTGAGCCTTAAAAAAGAGCCCGTTGCCAAGAATGTTCAGTTTGGAAATCAACTTTGGCTTAATGCTGCACTTCGCTGCCAAGTTTCTTCTGCTTTATATTCCTCATCCCATCTCTCAGCGCCCCCACCCCTCCCTGAGCCTTCCGTGGCCCTCTGTCTCTGCGCGCCAAGATTTGCCTTCTCTCCTGCCCTTCCCCTTTCCCACCCCCCTTTCCTGCCTCCCGCACTCTTCCCTCTGCCTGCCTGGACTCTTGGACTCTTGCTCCGGCCCTTCTTTAGCGGGCGTGTGCCCCTCTGCTTCTCCCGGCTGGCTCCCTTGAGCAGTCCCTCTAAGCTCCATTCCCTCTTCAGGAAATCAGCCAGGCCTCGGATGGAGCTGTTGTCCTGACAACCCTAAGGCGCATCAGCCTTTCATTGAGGCTGGCTGCTGCTGAAGGGGGCAGTTGTGCAAAGCGAGGGGCCACTCGCAGGGGAGGGGGGAGGAGGGGATGACGTGGAGGGGCTGTTGAAAAACAGTTGGGGGGAGGGAGGGGATGAGCAGAGAGAGGGAGGGACTGGAGAGGAACAGGAAAGGGAGGAGGGGGGCCCAGACTCCGTGTGGCTGCTGCCGCCGCTGCTGCCGGGTGGCTGGTCCTTTACACTCCCTGGAAGGCTCCCGGTCGCTTTCCGCGCCCGCCCCCCTGCCTGGGACAGTGGGAGACGGCCAGAAGGAGCTCAGCCGGGACCGGGGCAGCCCCTTCCTGGCAGAGGAACAGCCCGGCACAGGCAGAGCGGCGGAGACCCTCTTCCCTTCGGTCGCCTCTCTCCTTTCCTCGAGGGCTGCCCGACGCGCGCTCTCCGTTCGCCGGGGCAGCCTGCTCCTGGGACGGTCTTGCCTCCAGCCGCGGTGTTCCCGGGAGGGCTTCGCCAAGTGTTCGCCGGGATCGAGCCGGGCCAGGGGCACCAGAGAGACCGAGCGCGGAGGCGCCCCGACAGGCAGCGCCCGCGGTGCCTGGGCGGAGGAGCGGAGCCCCGCGGTAGTCCATCCAGCCCTCCCGGCGGCCGGCCCGCTGCCCCCCGGCCCCGCAGCCCTCAGGAGCGCACCCGCCGGCCCGGCGCCCAGCTCGGCGCGGCCACCATGGTGGGCAGAGTGCAGCCGGATCGCAAACAGTTGCCGCTGGTCCTACTGAGACTGCTCTGCCTTCTTCCCACAGGACTGCCGGTTCGCAGCGTGGATTTTAACCGCGGCACGGACAACATCACCGTGAGGCAGGGGGACACGGCCATCCTCAGGTAGGGCTGCCTGGCAACTTTTCTACTGCTGCGCGCTGGTGTGTGTGTGTGTGTGTGTGTGTGTGGGACACGAGTCGGCCAGCCCAGTTCTAAGCGATATCGGGGGCTGTCAAGGTCCGGTGTGGTAGTGACTGGTCCTTCGGGCCCCAGCATCTCCGTTCTCTTTCCATGCCAGCCTTAACTTCAGGGAAAGGAGGAGGGTCCTGGGGGCTGGGGCCTGCCGTTTGTAGCTGCTCATGCCTGGCCCACCAGAGTGTTGTGGGTGCTCCCTACATTAGACAGAAGAGTTGTTGGATGATTGCTCTCAGAGACGGGTGCACTGCATTGCATTCTCCCTGCTTCTCCTCTGGTACAAGTTGTGTGTGTGTGTGTGTGTGTGTGTGTGTGTGTCC
This sequence comes from Nesogale talazaci, assembly GCA_004026705.1. Classification (NCBI taxonomy): domain Eukaryota; kingdom Metazoa; phylum Chordata; class Mammalia; order Afrosoricida; family Tenrecidae; genus Nesogale; species Nesogale talazaci. The sequence goes on along the minus strand of PVJH01002090.1, from coordinate 69,835 downwards.
ATGTTCGGTCTCCGCATGAGTTCAGAGGGATGACTGTCACTGGATATCTTGTAATGGACATGGAGGGTCACCAACCCATCAATCTTAGAACTTTGGTTGGTAACTGAGCCTTCACTGGAATGTGCATAGAAATCAACCTAAGAATGAAGAGGGAGGGGGAGAGAGAGAGAGAGAGAGAGAGAGAGAAAGAGAGAGAGAGAGAGAAAACCACAGCAACCCCAAACCCCACAACCGGAACTTGCTAGATTGCTGTACTTACAAATAGAAGTCTGAAAGCACAGAGGTTAGGGAAGAATTAACCTGGCATAAAATTGATATTTCTAATTGATTATTGACCTGGAAGTCTTATCTCTGTGTCACTGTGCCAAACTCTGAAATAGAATTTGGGATTGAAATTTGGGATTGAAATTTGGAAAGGAAGTGCCCGGAGTCCTTGGGAGTTTGACCCCTATAAGGGACAGCGAGCTAGAGAGACTCCCGTGGAACTGAGTCATAATTCCATTTCTAACAATTTCCAGTGTTTCTCAGTCTCTCTTTTCCCACTACACACGACGAATACCCCTTGTCTTGTTTTCTAGTTTTCCTTGAATTTCTGGCAGATGCTGAGGGTGTAGGGGGAGGGGGGGAAGAAACTGAGGGGAGGCATGCAAACACTGTCCTTGGGGTTTCTTTAAAATCTCATTTCAACCGTAGAAAATGGCTGGGTGTCGGTGGGTCTATCTGGTTAATATTGCTTGTTGTGGCAATAAAGAAGAGTATACTATAGAAAATAACCCTCGACTCGATGTGCAAGGAGCTGATAATGCATAAACCCTAGGGCATCAGGGAGCAGTTTCGTAGCAGAGCTGCCGACAGCAGCAAAGTTTTCTTTCTATTTCTCAGAAATAAATGTGGTTGGCTGTCAGTGTCCTGCTTTGGGATCGCTAGCCTTGTTAAGGAGGAATGTGCGTGTGCATGCGTGTGCGTGCATGTGTGTGTGTGTATACACTGTGTGCACCTGCGTGTGTGTTGCCCCAGATGGTGATAGAAATAGGAAAATGTTGATGTGCGGGTGCTCCTCCCTGCATTTCCTGAGCATTGGATGATTAGGAGTCCCCAAGAACCTACCATCCAAAGGTTTTCTATTCCAGCTCTCTAGCCTTGTAAACTTGCCTGCCTGATTTATCCACAAGGAGTAATAAGATTTATAGAGTAATTTATCTGTTTGCAAAGGGATTTGGACATGACGTGGGAAGTGTTTTGCAAACACCGAGGGATGCCATGTCAACTGCTAACATACACGTCCTCTACAGTCCTTAACCCTTTGCTGCTGAAGAGCGCTATATAAATCTCTGCTATCCAATACACACTGTAAAATCAATGATAAGCTCAAATATAGGAAAACTAAATAACCTGGATCTATAGTTCCTTTTTTTTAGAAATGGCCATAACTTTTACAGTTATTTATAAGTTAGCACTACCTTTAACATAAGCCATAATTATCATTAAGTTAGATGAGCATCCTAATTGGTGGTCTAGAAAAAACAAAGAGTCTTAATATTCTCAAATAGAGTATGCATCAAAGTTTGTTGGGGAGACGCATTCTCAATCCTTCAATATTTGACATTACGCACATGGGATTCTGGGTGCCTGGATGAAAAGAATGGAAGTTTAAAAACATTACACTTCAGTAGAACATTGCAGTGTGGTGATGGGGATAGTGAGAAAAGAGGCTGAATATAATACCAGCCATCCCTTGGAAAAGAGAAGACAGTCAAACAGAGTATGCACAGAAGTCACCTGTGAGAATCAGGGTATTTTGCAAATGGCTTTGCCAACCCTCACCTAACATGCCCTCTTTTTATTTCCTTTGCTTGGACTGGCCTTATTTCGGAGTTGGTGAAGTTCTATCAGAAGTAACTATGGAGAGAGTCCCCTTTGTTTTCTTAGCTGACCTTCTTCTCAATCTCTTTAAATGAATACAGTAAGCTTTGTGGGTCAGTTTCCTGGTGAAGAATGGTGTTCTTGCTTTCTGTTTACAAGTCTAGCCTGGGAAAGGCTTGCTTCCACTTTATTTGTGACATTTTGCTGGGAGCAAGAGCTTCCAAGGGAGGAGAGGAAGGAGACCTAGATTCATTGGAAGTCACAGGAGAAGTTTGGCAGTGAGAGAGGGGAGATGGCAAGGGGGAGAAATCCTCTCACAATGAGTCAAGTCTTGAATAATCGGAAATGGCAATAATAGACAAAGGATAGTTTTCATTCTGGTTGTCCAGTGAGAGGAGTTTGGCTGATTGTCCCCCAACATGTACCTTCTCTGCTTCATGGTCATTGTAAAAGTCTGGAAAGTGAGGTGTAGTCTTATATAATCATGATCTTCTGTCTACATGTGCATCTGGAAAAGACAGTGTGCATAGGTCTTCATGACTCTCTTGATAAGTCCTCTTTTGGGGGGAACAGAAGATTATAGAGCGATGGTGACAAATCTGGAGGAAAATGAAAGAGTCTGTGATTTATATCTACCTAGCCTAGTTGTTTCCCAGAGAAAAGTCCTTCTCCCTGTGTTAGTCCCAGTAGACTACAGAAACAAATTCATAAAGAGGCATACGTAAATAAAAAAGAGGCTTATATATAAGAGGAAATGAATATTAAGTAAACTTCTCAGTCCAGGCCAGATCAAGTCCACAAGTCCGATATTAGCCCATATATCTGACAGCCATCCACAACGTCCTCTTCAGACTCACAAAACACATGCAATGGTGCCGAATGCAGGATGATCACAGGTTAGTGGGTAGAAAGTCCTTGGATCCAGTGGCGCTGTAAGCATCTCAGTGCTGGCAGGGGTCTCCACATGGCTGGTCCAGCACTCAGGGCTACATCAGAGTAGGTCCATGTGGCTTTTCCTCAGGGATGTTTTGCAGGAAGTGAGTCCTGACTGTTGAGTGTCTCCAAGTGAGTGAATTGAGAGAGTCTCCTGCTTCCAAAGAGGAAATACCGCTGAATTTCCCAGAATTCTCAGAGGAGAAGGCCACATTCACACAAAGGTCTCATTGACTATCTCCAGATTGACAGACTAGACTCCTGCCCGACACTCTTAGTCCTCAAATTGACACCAGATTAGGTGACTGCCACACTTCCTATTTGGAATTTTATAAAGAGCTCAAGGAAGATAACTTATTTTTCCAAGGATGTATAATCAAAGAATTGTCCCAAGACCAGCAGCTATGGTAGCCTGAGACACTTCCCTACTTACCGCCTGGAAAGGAATCTGCCCTTTCACCAGATGTTGAGATGATGGGAATGAAAATGAGAATCATCCGTCTTCAGGACTCCATATATGGTGCAGCTACAAGATTTTCCTTTCCTTTCTGATGCAGACTCCAGCTCCTCCCTGCTACTACACAGAGAAGCCCAGGAGTTCATCTGCTTCTGACTGTGGTTCTTCCTACACTCCGATCGGCATACAGGCCCAACAGTAGTTAACATGGGCTTGCACTATGTAGCTCTTTTGAGAAATAAAAGAAGAAATATACCATATTCCTGCCCAGCTTTTATCAATTTATCTCAATAAATCCATTGATTATGTTTTCAAAATTAGCAGCAAAATATACAAAAAGAAGTGCTCATAAAGTACTTGAACCCTGAGTTGTTGGCAAGTATCATCGAGTTGTCTGTGACTCATAATGTTCCCACCCAAACCGAAGGAAGCAATCAATGTCTGCTCCAGCATCATCCTCACCAGTCTTGTTCTCTATGAGCCCTGGATTGCAGTGGCCATGTCAGTCTAGCTTCTGGAAAGTTTTCCTCTCTCTTCCTGACCCTCTAACTTACCAAGAATGGTGTTCTTTTTCCAGAGACCCGTTTCTCCTGGTAACGTGTCCAAAGTTGCTGGCTTCCATCCTCAAAAGAATTTTGGCTACACTTCCAAGACAGACTTGGAAGAACTTTGTTCTTCTTACAGTCCATAGTACTTCCAATATTGGTCACCGATACCATAATGGAAATGTGTAATTGTTCTGTGGTCTTCATTCATTGCCCAGCCTTCACAGGCAAACTAGATGATTGCAAATACTATAGCTTGAGTCAAGTGTATCTTAAAAAGGCATGTCCTAAAAGAGGTATCCCTACTCTTCATCACTGCTTGACCGTGGTTTTGTACAGTCTATTTCTCTACTGAAACATGTCACCTGATGTCTTGACTGTGGCTTCCTTGAGCAATGATTGCAAATCCAAGGAAAAATTTCTTCTTGGCAACTTCCTCCTTTTCTCCATTCATGATGTTTTCTGTTGGTGCATTGGTGAGGATATGGATTTTCTTTACATTCAGTTACCATCTATATTGAAGACCGACAACCAAAGTCCTTGAACTTCATCAGAAAACAAAGATCCATGCTACTCTACAATATATTATGGTGATGGTTCACCATGATCTTTTATTAGATAACTTTGTAGAGGTTCCATATGCATGTATATCAAGACACCTTGTAAAGTACATATACTATAAAATGTAGGGATTTCAAACTATTGTGATTTTAAATAAGCTAACATTCTGGTTTTACAATTCAGGCTGTCTTTGATATTAGCAAATGTCTTAATACTTTTTTATGATGAGGACAATTTTGTTATTTAATATTTAATAAGTGATAGGCATAAAGAAGCAAAATATATTAGGATCTATAATTTATAAATACAGTCCTGTTTCATTTAGTTTGATTTTCCCCAAAACTCTGCATCTTTAATTCCCTACAAGAGTGGAGGTGGCAGGGGTTGGGTTAGGGGATGCGAGGTGGTGGTGGAAGGGTTGAGTAAAAAGAACCAAAAGCACAGATGTGAGTTTTTGGCAGTAAAATGTAAAGATTTTATGCAAATATCAAGGAAACAAGTGTTTTTTTCTTCCATAAGGCATCTGGAACGCCTACACGGTGTCAAAATAGATCAACACTCCTGACACAATTTGTGATTTTCTACCACTTAAAATTCACTATTTGAAAACAAAGTTTCTGTAAGCATGGGTCTACAAGGTTAGTTTGGCGAAGTTGTGAAGATCATTTTCTTTTGTTTTTCTGTAGTGAAGTCACTAAAGTTAATAAAAATGCATTCATCATTTCTGGTACTTTCCTTAAGAATTGTTAATATTATAAGAGGGTTTATTATGCCTAATGGCCTTTTATCATCAAATCAATATAGTTAACTTCTGGTTCATTTCCCATAAAATAACTTTATCAGATATATTTGGTAAATACTGATGTATGGTATGATATGGTTTGTTAGTACATAGAATATTGTGTACTGTTTAATAAAGGAGGCTGGTATACTTTTAAATGATATAATTTGTTTTCATTTATGGTCTGAGAAACAGCAGTCAGATCTAATGGGAATAATGGGAATTGGGATAGATTTAGATGTCTATTAGTATGCAATACATGTATATGCATACATGTACATACCCACAACCCATAATAAAGGTAATATTCCTGCTTTATTTCATTGGACCGTGACTGGATTGTTTGTGCAATTTTGACCTCACCAATTGTGTTCCAACCAATGATACACCACTCATTCACGAAGTCAGTTGCTGAAAGCTAAGCATTTGTGCTTCTCAAAGCTGCATTCAAACAGCAGCCATTTCTGGTGAAACAAACAAAACAAGAATTAGTGCATCTTACTGCTGTCCCTGAGAGCGCCCCATACAAATGGTTGGGGCTCACCTGAGAGGAGGTGGCCTGCTTGGGCTCTGCTTCTTCTCTTGGTACCACCTGGACCAGAGGCTCCTTCCTTCCACCCATCCACTGCCCTGTTCTTTGAACTTCTTGCTTTTTGTTGGTAACAACCAGAAGAGTGGGGCTCTAATTTTGGATCTTTCCTTTCATGCCCTGTGATTTTGATAAAATCTCTTTAATGCACTGAGTTGCTTCATTTAATTTGGATATGTCACAAAGTTGTTTTAAGAAGTGAATGAAAGGTAAACTAGTTACGTTTCATTGTTGTTTTTTCTTTCAAATTGTAATGTGGTAGGTAAGTGGCTTCCCAACTATATGCAGCTGCTTGTTTTCACTTAAGAAATGTATATTTAAGATGAGTGTTTCTCCAGTGTTAGTGTTTATCATAATTACCTGTGTGTGGGGGGTGGTACTTGATAAAACAAAGACTGGTTGGTTAGCCCCACTTTTACGATTTCTGATTCATGAGTATAGTTACCAGATTTTAAACAGGACACCGTTGACTGGTTGGGGGGGGGGGGAGAGAGGGGACGTTCTTGATTAAAAATTTGGTCTATATGGAGCAAAAAAAAATTTCATTGAATGCAAAAATAGTATTGCAATGTATTTATTTTAATTTTAAAATGCCGTGGGACATTGTTTAATTGTTAAAAAGCTGGATGTCTGGTCACTTTATTCATGAACCCTGGGTCAAAACAACATCAGATCCCTCACTGCTATCCCAAGTCACAGTTGATGCTGATTATGTTGGATAGGGTTCTCTAGAGAAACAAAACAAGGTCACTGATAATTACATATATATATATATATATATATATATATATAAAACATAAGAAGTAAACAGTTAACTGATTTGTTAGGTGTCACAAAGTTAGTGTAGCTTACAGATCGAGACACAGGACAAGCAAGGCAGACAAGTAGTCTGAAGATCCCAGAGCAAGAGAGGAAAGGCGAGGTTCACCCAGTCACTACTGTCTCCATCCTTCAATTGATCTCACATGCATTCATTGGCCATGTTGACACAACAAACCTACTGATCACACTGACTTCTAGCAACCTCAAGGACAGTGCAGAGCTGCGGCTGTGGGTCTGAGGGACCGTACCTCTTTACAATAGCAGCAAGCCGCAGTTTTCTCCCATGGAGCTGTCGGTAGCTTGGAATTGTTGACATTGCGTTAGCAACCCAACATCCACCCACTTCAAAACCAGCTCTCTGGGGTAGGGCCTGAGATTGTGCATTTCTGACAAGGGCCTAGATGGTGCTGATGCTGAAGTGTGGGATCATATATGGACAACCACTGAGCCTTGATGTTAAAATTATGGTCACCTAAACGAAATTTTCAGTATTAGCAATTCAATATCACATTTCATGAAAAAAATATTTTGCAGCATCTCAGATTCTGTCCCAGACTTATTAAATCAGGTAATGCATTTTAATAAGATCCCCAGGTGATTCAGAAAGACATGAATGTTGAAGGCACCTTGCTTTAGAGTTAGACAATTCAAAACCATTGGCACATTACAATCATCTGGGGAGATTTGAAAAATACTGAAGCTACATAATCCCTAAACTTGGTAAATCTGACAGAGTTGGTATGGAGTAGGTCTGGAAGTAGATATTTTAAAACATGTTTCATATATATATATGTTTATATATGTGTGTGTGTATGTGTGTGTGTATAATTGGGAACTAATAGTTCAATGCATATGGAATCTCTCAGAAATCATTTTTATACAGCAGTTTAATATGTAAAAAGAAAGTAGGTGAAAGGAGACATTAGACTGTAAGACAGGACAAAATTATTATAGTTTATAAGTTATCAAGAGTTCATGAAGGGGCGTGTTGGGGAGGGATGGGAAAAAATGAGCAGCTGATACCAAACAGGAAGCCAATGTTTTGAGAAGGGTGATTGCCACAAATTTACAAAGGTGCTTGACATAATGGATGGATGCATGCATTGTGATAAAATGATTTCAAAAGAAGAAGCAACCCTAGTGGTGTTGTGACTTATGCATTAGGTTGCTGATCACAAGATCAGCAGTTCAAACACACCAACCGCTTATGGGTGAATAGATGAGGCTGTCTCTTCCCTTAAAAAAATCTGTAATCTCACATATCCCATATTTGGTAAATTAATCAAGACTGACTTCATGCCATTGGATGCCGTGTGGTTTCATAGGTGTGGTGCATATAGTTAGTCATGTTTGAATTTTTATATATGTAAATATCTAGAAATGTTCACATTCGGCTGAGCCCTGGTGGCATAAGTGGTTGAGTGCGAGACTGCGGCATGCGGGACTGCGGCCCGTGGGCTTGGCAGTTCAAATCCAGCAGTTCAAATCCAGCGGCTCCTCTCAGGAGCAGTACTGGGTAGCTCCCACGACCACCAGAGGGCAGTGATGACCCCCCCCAAAAGAAATGTACACATTCACTTGAGAAAAAAGAAAAACATCAATTTATCATAACTCCGTGTCTTCTTCTCATGAGTTCATTTGTTTGATATGAAAAAAATACAGTGATTTTATTTAAATATGGATTCAATTTACACAGTATCTATTGAAATGGCATCGAAGGTTTATTTTTTAATCATTTAGATTAGCCATGCCACAAAACAGTTCCTTTTTTTTTAAACATTACCTTTTTGAGAGAAAAGTGACAATGTTTTGGCAGTGATTTAAATCATCCCTGTTAAATTATTTAAATTTGTTAAATTATTTTTTACTATATCATCATTTAGAAAACATGATTTGTAAAATAATAGCTATATATTGGTAGAACTAATCTCAGCACCTCATAGTAAAGAGTCACAAACTGAAACTTGTCAACAAGTTTTTGTGTGATAGGCAAAGCCTTTCTGACAAGACTACAAATTCATATTGCTCTACTAATAGGCAGAAACCAGCATTTAAATTACTTGTAATAGTCTACTGTATAAAATTAGGATGGCTGACAGTGACTTGTCCTATTGTACACAGTATTTTTACAATCAAATGAGACTACAGTTATCAAAGTGTTTTGTAAACTACAAAATGGAACATAAATATACACTCTTAATAAGATCATTGCCATTAAATACACAGAAGGGAATTTCATTTAGAAAACGACATACCATTAACTTTTTAGTCTTATGGTTATGGTCAGCCCCTATCTTTTGCTTTAAGATGTTTGTATCATTTCATTTTATGGTCTTTAATGTCACAAAGATCTTAGAATATAGTTGAGTTTTTAATCAGTAGTGCAGAGCAAATGCATGCTTTTTCGTAGTCTCCTATAATCAAAATTTAACCTCAAGTTAATGAATGATTAACCTTCACAAAAGAAAACCCTTTGATTCATGTTTTGTCAATTACTGTGGGATAAACTGTTCAAATTTAGGGTGGGAAAGACTTTGGAGTTTAGACTGCCAAGCATCTTATTTTAAAGTGATGCAAATGAGAAGATATAAACTAAGCAAGCTGTCTTGTCATTTGGGTGACCATTTGGAATGATCATACAGATGGATTCTAGTTCCCATTTCTTTGAGTTATTACTACCAGAACATTTTTATACCCCACATGACTTCAGAGATTGTCTTCTTAATTTTCATTTATTCAATAATATGTTCATGCTACTCAGAAAAATGAAAAAAAAAAGCCAAATATCAATCCACCTCCTTCCTCTCCTTTTTCTTCTCCCTCCTCTTGATGTTTCTCTTCAAATTACAACTGTTATTCAGGAGACTCAAGAAGCTAGAACTAGTCAAAGATGATTAGATGATCTATTTTAAGTATCTGCTATTTGTGGACTTTTCTTTTCGCTTACAGCGTCTGGGTGACCGATGCTGTCACAGGACGTTCTGATACCTAGAAGCAGAGGTTCAGCCACAAGCTCAGGAGAAGGACCAGAGTCCTGTACTGAGGGCTGAGAAGCTGGCATGTAAAGGACCAAGGCCTCACTACTATGGAATTTGGCCCACAGGCACATTAAGAAGATGGATAACTTAGTGTGTGAAAGAGTGGAACCGAGTCTCTAACTGAAATGCTAGATCAAAGATATAGTAACACAGCAGTGAACTGAAGGTGAATTCCAGAGTTCTGCTGTCCATTTTCTTAAACTCTGTGCTCCAAGTTCAGGCTCTTGAAACTCAATTTCAATTTTGTTACAGGTGGGTTTATGAATGAAGAAGTCAAAGATATGAAACCAAGTTAGAATTGACACTACTACCTTCCCTTTGCCTTAGCTGACTTTACTGGATTGCATATTTAATCTATACAAATTTATCAGACTATAACATGTATTTGACCCAAGAGAGACCTGAGCTCTTCCAATGATCCCAGTCCTATTATTTTTCAGTATCATTCTAGAAAATTCTCAAAAGTCTTTCATCATTCAGCAAAATAAAAGTCCAATGTCTTTAGTTGGAAACTATCCCTGGTCTGGCTACCTCTTGTCTTTACTAATTCAGAAACTCAGTCTCTGCTCCGAGGCCTATCTTATGCGTGTACTTCCGCAGAGTCAGGGCTTGGTTGCCTTGGTTCATGATTCTCTCTATCTATCTCTCTCCTCTGTCTCTCTCTCTTCTGTCTTCTGCCTCCTGTTCACTATCCTTTTTGGCCAAGTTTACTTATTTCTTCTTTCTGGCTCAAGACACAGCCCCAGCAGCACTCATTTCAGGAATCTCTAAGGCTGAGTTTAGGACCCTCTGCATTATTAGTGATGACCTTTCTGTATACTTTAAGATTAGCATTTACCACACTTTTCTGAAATATCTGTTCACTTGTGTCTTGTCTGAAATTTGCTATCAGTTCCGCAAAGGCAGGCATCTTATCTATTTCCATTTTCATCCCAGAATTCAGCGCGGTACCTATAGATCCTCTGTTAACTATTTGTTCACTGAATTGAACAGAGGAGTGTGGTCATTTTATAAGTCAAACTGACCTAAAAGGGAACTACCCAAGAAGAAACAAATTACAAGGAGACACAGATGAAATAAGAGCTCCTGGTAGGAAAATCAACCACCCCTGGAATAATTTTGGAGGTGAAGTGGAAGAAGATATTGCATTAAAATACCTGCTCTTTGGTGGGGATGGATAAAAAGCTGCTAAATGGAGTTACTCTCAGCATTTCATATTGCATCTACTCTTCAAAAAGAGCTCTCCAGAAAATGAAAAATCAAATGAGCTGTCTTGGTGGCTCCTGAAACGTCAAGCTTTAAGACACACAGGGCTGGAAAAAGTATGTTCTTTTCACTGATAGAATATCCACTTCTAACTGAACAACCAGCCCCTCAGTAGTGCAGAGCCTGCCGGGTAACTCCAGGAAAAGAGGAAATAGATCTTTCAGGGTTGCTGAGACATGCTCCCTCTAGAGGCAGTTGTGAACTTTCCAGAATGAAGTTGGAGAGTTACTTAAGGTAGCAAGGCTATGTTCAACAATCATTTTTCAACTCCGTCAGCTCTCCTTTCTTGTAAAATGAATAACATGTAGATCCCTCACACATATTTGACTCAAGGTAATTATTCATAGTGAACAATGGATGTCTATGCGGGTTTTACATCACAGAGTTCATTATTCACTCCTGGATACATTCAAACTTGAAATCCAGCGGACCTTGTAATAATCCCAAATTCTTTGTTACATGCCTTGCTACAATGCATCTGGACAGTATTTAAATTAGGTCAGAGGTAAAGTCAATAACCACGATGAAGAGTGTAATCCAATTTTCCAGATAAAAATGCAGTAATATTTGTCTCATTGTTATTTTCTGATGATGTATTTCATATTCAATCTATGTATTTTGGTGTCACCCAAAATTCATGACAGCCTATCTAATACTTGGCTTTAATCATGCTGTTTGCCACATTACCCTGCTAAGAACAAAAGGCAAGCATGAAGGATGTGGATTCTAACACAGTCATGCATAGCAAATATCTAGGTGTAGAAACATCGATTGGGGGAAAGATAGTGATATTTTTAAATTTCTAATTATTATTTTTAAAAGAATAAGAACCTAACTCTAGCATATCAGGATCAGAACTTCTTATGTGAAGAGGTTTGAACAGTACACAGTGTCCAACATAAGAAGGGTTTTTGTCCTGAGATAACCCACGATTGCTGTCTTCTTCATGGTCTACTGGTTTGAGCAGTTGTCAAGGTCAACACTTGATAGTGCTGAACCATTAGCTTGCAATTGAGTAGATTTTCCAAGTCCCTTTTCCTGACCTCTCTTTTTTTTTTTTTATCTTGTGTGTTCTTACTTAGATGAACTGGTCATCACCACTGTGATATGCTATAGGATATCACTAGATTAAATTAACCACTGTCGCAGTTAGCAAGGAATTTAGGCATTAGTTAAAAAAAAAATCAAAGCAAAACAAAATACCCTCAAACAAAAAATCCATTAGCTCTATAAAGAGTTGGTTACCAATTAACTTCCATTGCTTAAAATCAAATATATAGTCCCAACCGCTTCTTAATCTTATTGGTCTGGTGATGTGGCTTTATGCTTTAGAAAATGCATTTGGGAATGCCAGTAAGAAAAATGCAATGCATTAGAAGTAGAGCTATGCTATGATGAAATCTAAAAAGAAATCCCTACATTATTTTATACATGTCCTAAAAAACCTTTTGCTTAATGTCTCAACCCGTTTTAAAAAAAGAGCAGAATTAAAAATCTAGTTCACAAAAATTAAGAGACTATACTTACATAGAATTTGTTACAACATAATAATTTTGTCATATATATACTTCATTCACATTACATGGATGTTTTTTAAATTAGGAATTTTTAGATTATTTAAATTTATCTCTACAAAAACTTGTAACTATATAAAAATGTAAAAGTTTGTTTTTACACTTATCTGAATGTCACATAATCAAACTACGAATATTATTGTGAAATTGTAACATACATACTATTTAATAAGGAGTATAATTAATTTTATGCACTAAATTATGAGAAGTTTATTGCATGAAATTTGATTTTCCAGATTATCAGGGATATAGACAGATATTACATATAGTAAGCATGACCCAATAGTTTTATTTTGACTAGTATATCATATTTTAAATTAATATTTGTGGGAGGTGTGAAAGTAGATTTTCAGAAAGACATATGGTACTTAATTGTTCTTAGATCTATTAGATATTTCTGTCATATATGTCCTAAGCAGGAAAAAAGAAAAAAAAACTTATGAAGTTTTGGAAACAATTTGTTATTCTAGGACATAAGTTACTGTTTCTTTAGACAAATCAGAACTAATTGCATTTTTAAGAGATAAATTCGACAATCTTTACTTATGATCTCAATTCTAGTCTAGATTTTTATTTTCTTTCACACTAAACTACCAAGAGATTCTGTGATCTGTTAATGAGTATGTTTGCTAGAAACAGATACTGTCCTCTGAAAGAGAAAGATGCACACAAACAATTTTAATTATTTAAAAATTATTTATCAAGTAAACTTATCTTAATTATGCTTTTGTATATCTTCCAATTTGAAGAACACATGGAGAGAGGAATGGTTACTATAAAAATTTCAGCAGTAAGACCCATTTGTATTATACCCAGGGCACTAGCATAAGTTAATAGAACAACTGTATTAACATGGTTGCTAATATTTAAAAACCTATAGTCAACAAAACAAAACAGGAGCCATGGTGGCATGCCAGGTACACTTTGTACTACTAATTGGAAGATTAGTGCTTCTCACCCTCTAGCTACTCCCGTAAGGCAGGACAACTTTGAAAAACCTTGATAGCATCAACGTGAGTTAAAATCAACTTAATGTCAGTGGCTTTGGCTTGGTTTGTTTCTAGAAAACAGAAACAGTTTTACAATAGAGAGGACATGCAATATTTTCCTGATTACGATGCATAGGGGACATTAATATGAAATCTACAACAATCACAGATGTCTAAGTGCTAGAATGCTCTTGAGATGGAGACATTTGAAAAGGGAGCCATGGATAGCTGGAGCCAATGGTGGTTCCAGGGAAAGGAACAATACCCTGGTGAATACACCGACACCTAACCCTCTGCTATTAAGTGGATTCTGACTCATCCTGACCCTGCATCGCAGGGCATCGCAGATTGTGTGGTGACTACCTGACAATAGTGCTAGGGATGCTTAACAGGATGAATATTAATCTTGAAAATTCAACAAACAACATCCTGAAGAGAGCATCATATAAAAGCCATTCATTTTTCATAAGAGGTCATGGCACATTCCTCAGACTGGCTTGTGAAAGGATAATAAGTCTCATATATATGTGTTTACTTGGTTTATGCTGTACATGCATGTGCACACATACATATGACAAAGAAATACTGAATCACTCAAGTAATGATTTAGTGGTAGCAGACTCTCAGGACCTTTGGGCATATTCAACATTCTATGAAACTATAGGAAGAAAATTTCCAACCCAGGAAATCACACAAAGATATGAGCTTAGTTGTGGTATACAACAGCAGTAGAGTACCAAAAGGAATGAAAGCTACAGGATGGAGACTATAGCATTGAAAAGAAAACTAGTTAGGTCATAGGGAAACAGCATTTAAATGACAACAATAACAAACCTTCTAAAGAAATACACATAAAAATGATAATAATTATTATACATGCCCTATCCCTTGACGTGGTTGTTGTTATTGCAGCCACAGTGTCAATTTATCTTCTTGAGTTTGGGGGTCTTCCTCTTTTTTGCTTCCCCTCTCCTATCCAAGCATAATGTCCTCCAAGGACTGGTTCCTCTTGGTTACATAATCAAAGTACATTGAGACAAAGTCTTTCCATCCTCTCTTCCAGGTCCCATCCTCCCCACCTTTTTAAATGGCATATAATTTTTATATAATCCAATTCAATAGCTCAATCACATCAAGAAAATTTGTACCGTCATCACCATAATTGGTTTTAGAACATTTCTTTCAGTCTTGTACTCATCATTCTTAGTGCCCCATTTCCGCCCATCCTCCTCTGTTTTACTCCCAGAGAACCATTAATCCAGTTTCTATCTCTGTAGATTTACCTATCCTGGATCTCCAGGTCTTTCCTTATATAATACTTCTGGGTGCATTTGAATGATCAACCTTAAAGTAAGCACTTGAACCCAAACAATTTGCACTATTGGCTTTGGTCTACCCCTAGTCTCCCTATTGGATAGAATAGCCCCATCCCCCCATCAAATTCCACCAGCTACTACTCTTTACAGGAGCAGTCTAAGGAGCATTCTTGCTTTAACTCTTCTAAGATGGATTTCTCCATTCTGTGGGGCAGATCTCCTCCGTCTCAGAGGGTTGCTGTGAAGAGAAATTGACTCAATAGCTAGATGCTTATAGGTAATTTACTGAGATAAATTAAAGCAAAAGAACTTGAATTTCTCATTTTCAAATAAAATACTCTCTACTGCTGTTACTAAGTATGAAGTCAACAACAAGTGACATTCACCAAAGTACCTTGATAAGCTAGTGTTTTTCACCTTCTGCTGATACCAATCTTTTCACCAACATGTTGGCTCGCGTATTTATGTATGTATATTTCCTTATGCTATTTTGTAAAATGACTTTAATTTACCCAAAAGTACAACTGTTAAAATTTATAAACAGAAATTATCAGAGTATGAAACGAGTCTCCTGTTGAGCTGACAGGTACTTGGCCAATTACCTCATCATTGCCTTTGCTGTATTTACTGTGACAGAAGCATTGATGCACAGCTCCATCTATGGAAACAGGCGACTTTTCAGTGGATAATGTGTCTTTGGGGGAGGAGGTAAAAGACTTGAAAGGACTCAGTAAGATTAAACAAACAAGTGGATATTTAAAGGAAGGAGGGGAAAGAGAAAGACAGGTTAGGGACAAGCAGGTTCAGGACTGATCTGGTATCAGGATTTCAGCAAAACAAGTGGCACCATTGAAGAGTAGGTTCTTTGAAATTCTGAAAGTATTTTCAGAGTGCCAGTTTCCTAATGGAAAATCTATGGATATTTAATTTAGAAAATGGGTCTGTTAAAAAATAATGACATGGCATCCTGAGAATTACAACATTCTAAACACACCAGAGTCAATTCCTTGAGGATGAAGTCTGTTTGATTCAGTCTTAGTCCCAAGAGTTAAAAAAGCAAACAAACTAGACAAACAGTTCCCAAGCCCTCTACCCTGAGGGAAAGACCAAATCACTGTAGCCTTCCAATGATCCACATACACACTAGGCATTGTATATAACTATCATATATCCCAAGCACAAATGGGCTGCAGTTTTTCAAGCCTATGCAAACATCATTAAAATGGAAAAAATGTGCTAAAATCTTCTGAGTTTATGGTAATTCTTTTTTAAATTGGATTTTCCCTGAATTATAACAACAGAAGAAAATTAGTTTGATATAAAAGCCATCCTCTTATTAACTTTGGAGCATATTGATTTAGTTCAGGTATTTAAATGTAGGTTAGAAATGAATGTGAAAAAATTGGGAAATGGTAAAAAGAAAGGGAAAATAAATAAGATAGAGTATGGTTAACCATAATGTAGCTTACTATTAAGAAAGTTTGCATTGAGCATTATGCTGCCTTAAGAGCCGTCTGTGTGTGGTCAAATTGACAACAGCAACTCAAAATATGAGGTAGCAGTCTTTTGCAGGAGTGAGTTTAAGTTACTAGTGGAAGAACAGCCCAGAAAAATGAGGATGATGATATTTGGGAAATTGAAAGGATGTAATCACTGTCACTGAATTATACGTGTAGAAAACGTTAATTGGTTTCTGTTTTGCTATGCGTATCTTCAATAAGACAAACCTACCATGAAGTTGCCTTAAAGTCACAGAGATCCTATGTCAGGTCTCTGAGTCTATAGATCCATAATGGAAACTGACAGCCTCACTTTTTCTCCAGCAGAGCGGTTGGTGGGTTCGATTGCTCACTTTGGGGCTAGCAACCCAAAGCCTAATATAATGAATAACTATGAATGTGTCTGCTCCCATAAAGACTTATAAAGTCCCTGAAAACCGATATAGAGTTCCTGTGAATTGGAATCAATTAATGGCAGTGTTTAGCTTTTAAAATATATTTACATATTGTATATGATAGGAAACACATATAAAATGATAAAGGGGATGAGAGAGATTTTTGAAAACAATATTAGGTTATTTGCACTAATTGGGTTTGAGGAGCTACCAAGGTTGTATGCGAACTTGTCCATTGGCAAACACGTGAGAATTGGTGTTCAAAGAAAGATCCAAGTTGAATCACCAGCCATTTTTATAGGGATGGTTTAAACTATGATTTTCACTGAATGAAACATGTACATTCAATGGGTGTATACACAAGTAAAGTTTCAATACAATCACATGTGAAATTAAGCTTCAACTTGGAAGTTATTCATGCCTTGTTTAAAAGTTAAAGTTGACCATTATGTATGCAGGACAGTGAATCCGTTCATGTGACTCTTCTAGCCTAATTCTCATCTAAAGATGTTTTTGTTTATGGACCTAGAATGCCATCCTGCTGGGCATAAAGGAGTGACCCTTCAGATAAGCAGGAGGAGGGGGGTCTAGTTACCAGCAAGAGCCAGGAATGGTCTGAGATAGCAACAAAGTGAATCTCTTGGATCCAGAAGAATGCCATCACATCAGAGAAGCAGCAGCAAGCAGAACCAGGAGCCAGAACATGAAACTGAATACAGGGCAGTCCACAGAATAAGTCAAACTGAATTCTTTGGGGCAGACAGCAGGCGTGTGGAGTCAAATTTCTCTGAGGACATACTTGGGGAAGGTGGGCTCACTGGCCCTCTGAAATGGCTCTAAATACCTTCAGACTGAGGTTTACTGGAGTGGGGTGGCTCTTGGCACTTAATTCACAGAACTGTATTTGCAGACCCACAAGAGCTTGAGCTGAATGCCTTTGGATTGGCGTTTATGGTGGAGTGGCTTGCCCCTTTGGGCATTTATGAACAGATCTGAAAGAAATCTGTAGCATCCTGATACGCGATTCAACACTGAGCATTTATCACTTGCATTACACCATGTCAAGTTCTATAATAAACCTTTTTATCATGAATACGGACTGTGAGTTCTGTGTAGCCATTTCAATAGATATTAGAACTGAGACAATGTAGTGAATGTTAGTGAACACAGCATAATATATAGTAGGAGACTTCAAATAATCATAGAAAGATTTCATTATTTTTTAAATTCCATTATCCAGAAACTTTTTGAAGCCCCCTTAGTGTATATGTATATGTGCTTTCATTATACGAAGAGTCCTCATCGTATGAATCTAAGAGTCCTTAAAAACATGGATACATAAAAATTCCACAAGGCATTTACAATAATGAATAGTACAATGAAAGTAGTAGATGCTTCATGGTGGTACACATGAATAGTCAAAAATTAATTGAGCTGAGGGGTTACTATAGACATTTTTAATGTCAATTAAGTCATAGGATTGCAGTGAAATTTGGATAGAGATGGAAAATAGGAAGGCAGACTTTTCAGTGATAATAATAATAATAATAGCTCCCCAAACAGAACAGACAGAGCAAGCATAGTGAACTAATCTCAGAAAACAAAACAAGAAAACCCAGGAGTTTCTGTTGTTAACCACCTTGGTACATTGTTTTTTACCCCTAGGCTGGTTAGTAACACAAGCTACCCTCCATCACGCTGTAGACTTCCTTGACTCATGGTTATTTGCCAGGCGATGCATGCTTACGATGCTGTTGACAGCTTGCATTGTTTCAAGGTAAGAAATATGGTGCTGGCAGCCCCGAGGTTCAGGCCAAAGAGGGAGCACTGAGCATCGTTACAGATGATGAACTCACATTTCAGACTTGTTTTTCCCAATAGTGCTGCAGTGCTGTTAGAGTTTTAGTATTATTATCTCTCACTTTGATTTTTCTTTATACTTGGTCAATTTAATGAGCTGCATCTAAGTCATGGGACTTCTTTATTCTCACTGCTTGGGCTCTACTCCAAACTCTTTCTCATTATTTGACTGCAATCCTGAGACTATCCCCCTCTTTCCATTTGCTGCATACTTAAACTGTGTTGGTCACAGCATAACATCAAGCCTACACAAAACTGACGCTAAGGGCATGAAAGGAAGTAAATGATGATGGCAACGTATGTACACGCGTGCTTGATACAATGGAAGTATGGATTGTTACAAGAGCTAAACCTCTCACAGCCAGACCGATAAGCAACATCATTATAAATGGAGAAAGCCTTGAGGCTATTAAAGATGTTATGTTATGGACCCACAATCAATGACAGCGGAAGCAACAAGTCAAGAAATCAAATGTGAATCCATTTTGTGAATCTGCTGCACGGTGACAGAGCCAAAGTATTTTCTTTTTTGGGGGGAGGGCATCCCTGCCCTCTGGTAGTGAGAGTAGGAGGTTCAGTCTTTGCTCCTGTGGAGCCATTGCTGGAATTGAACCACCATCCCACTGGGCCGCAGTCCCACGCACAGCCACTATGCCACCGGGGCTCAGCCCCAAGTATTTTCTTTCTTTCTTTTTTTTTTTTTTATCAGAGTAGACTATTACTTTTTTTCATTAGAAAAAGCATTTTATTGGGGGTTCGTAAAGCTCTTTTCACAATTCATGCTTCCATCCATTGTGTCTAGCACATTTGACCATATGTTGCTATCATCATTTTCAAGAGAGCCAAGGTACTGTCAATGATCCCCCATTCATGTGACAATTCAAAGCTGGACAATGAGTAAGAGCAACCACAGAAAAATCGATAAATTTCAATTTAGACTCTGGCAAAGAATATCAAATATACCATGTATTAAATACTCAAAGAACAAACACATCTTTCTTGAAAGAAATGCAACCAAAATGGTCTTGAAAAATAAGAATGGCAAGATTTCACCTCTCATTCCTTAGACAAGTGTGGCAGTCATTATCTGGTGTCAATTTCAGCATTGGGAGTATAGGGGTGGCATCTAGCCTGTCAATCTGGAGATTGTCAATTAGGCCCCTCTGTGGGCATGGTTTTCTCCTGAAAGTTCTGGGAAATCTGGCCATGTTTCCTCCTTGGAGATGAGAGACTCATGACTAAGTCCCTTGGAGATGCTCTACTGATAAGACACAAGATATCTCAGGGGAGAAGCCACATGGGCTTACCCTGATGGAACCAGACCTCTGAAGCTGTAAAAGCTATGTAGAGAATATTGCCAGTGCTAAGATGCTTGAGAAATCTCAGAGAGACTCCTGTCAGTGCTGAGATGCTTCTACTACCCCTGGATATCCAAGACTCAGCACCCACTGGTCTGTGATCATCTTCGCGCCATTGTATGTGCCTCATGAATCTGAAGAAGACTTTATAGACTGATATCAGACATATGAGCTAATATCAGACTTATGCCCTTGGACTGGATTGGGTTGGAATGCTTTCTCAATGTTCCATTCCTCTTGTATATAAAACTCTCCCTTATATACATATGCATATTTATGATTTTGTTTCTTTAGTCTACCCAGCCTAACACAGATGCGTTATCACAAGTTTCCAGTAACTCAAGCAGGTTTTCTGCTTGGTAAAGCAGAGGGCTTGTGAAAAACCAGGGAAACACTGGACATGATGCGTGGACTCAGAGACTGCAGGAGTGGATTCAGATATAGTGAGGATTGTGAGCTTGATCCAGGATGAGGCAATATTTCCTTTGGTTGTAAATAGGATCACGAAGTGTAATATCCCATTCGATGGCTTCTACAACAGTGTGCTAAGCAACGAGTTGTGCACTGGAATGAGTAGTAAGATGTAGCATAAATGGTAAGATTTAGAGTCCTTTGCTATTTCTGTTCTCCTCCAAAGTGTTTTATCAATTTCTTTCCCTGCTCAGTAATTGAATGTGGGCCTACACTCCAGCTCTATGCAGCCTAAGTCTTTTTTTTGGGGGGTGGGGGGATGGGACATCAGCAGCCTAAGTCTTAAAGCAACATCACATTCTGACTGGTTTGTTTCTCTAATTGCCCAACCATGTTTACTTTACCTCATTCCTATTTGTTCTTTTTTATATATGAATATTTTTGTTTTCCTTCTCTCCTCTGAGAAATCATTACTTAGTTCAACTCAATTATTTCCCCCTATGGTTTGTTTATGTTTGGATTTATAAGGTGTGCCACACAACTGGTCACTTAAGTGTGTGCTAATGCCTTCATGCCTTGAGCTTTGTGGCCTCCCTTTGATGACAAATTCCCTAAATCACAGGATCAAGGGAGATGGCGGATTAAAGGAATTGGTTTTGGTAATTTCCCAATCAACATTTATCTCTGTATAGGCATGTAACATTCTCTGCACTTTAAAGAAGAAGTAAAACAAAAACATAATTACTATGGCTACACAATTTTTTGTTAGCTGAGCCTGATGTAGATTCGCTAAGTATGATTTCCATTAAACCACCTTGCCAGAATTCTATGACCTGAATATCGCTGATGCCAGGGTTAGACATATAAGAGGGGCACAATGATTTCTTTTGAATAGTGAGGATTAGCCAAAGCTCAATGCCATAAAGTCAGCCTGACTTACAGTAGCACAGGAGAGAACGGCTCCCGAGGGTTTTTGAGACTAACTCTAAGAACATAGACAGCCTCATCTTGTTTCTGCCAAGCTGCTTGTGCATTTGAACTACCAACCTTGAGTTTAGCCAGTACACTACCAGGGCTCCAGGTGAGGGTAGATGGGCGATATTTATTTCTGTATCTCGTTTTTGTATCATATGAATAGATGTACAATGCACAATGAAACTTAACTTTCTAGGGCAAGAAGAATATGAAAAGTGAGCAATTCATTTGAAATTACTTTTATGCAGCCCTTGAGTTGGAGATTTTTCAAAAGTTTGATGTCAGAGAAATCTGTAATCAACACTAGGTCTCAGCACCCAGTCTTGTACAGTATGCAATTTATTTGTCTTCACAAACTCCATGCTCTTCTCTTCATTAATGAAATTTGTCTCTTGGGGATGGCATTTTCAATAGGACTGCAAATATCTCCTTTCCTATCAATAAATCTGTGATTTACAGTATTTAATCTAGTTGAAAGGCAGGGGAAATGGAAGTCTGAATACTGCAGAAATGTAACAAATGGCCCGCTCCCCAAAGCGTACCTAATATGTAGAGTACTCACCTGGCACCCAGCCTCAGTTGCTGCCTACAGAGTTCCATTAAT
This sequence comes from Nesogale talazaci, assembly GCA_004026705.1. Taxonomy (NCBI): domain Eukaryota; kingdom Metazoa; phylum Chordata; class Mammalia; order Afrosoricida; family Tenrecidae; genus Nesogale; species Nesogale talazaci. Next base: position 47,999 of record PVJH01002090.1, on the reverse strand, counting down.
CAGGAGGCTGGAAGCCCAGTCTTTCCAAGACTCATACTAAAACATCTAACTTGCTAGGTTTGTGGTTTTTATTGGGTAAATAACATGATATTTTATAACCTCCGTTGTCCCCTGTAAAATGAAATCTCTATGTAATGCCTAGAGATAAACTTTAGATTTTCTGCCTTACACTTTCATGGGTTTTGCATTTTCCTATGTGCTGCACACCTTGTGACCCTAACTTGAGTGTAAAGCATTCCAGCATTCATTATTAAGAAGTTTCTGTCATTTTTTTCTACACAGATAATTGTCCCTTGGAGAAGCTAGAACTGTGGAAGATAAGTAGTGTTTTGTCACTAGCTTGGGAATACACTGGGATGAAATTTAAATCTTTCCCTGATGAACTATAAACTGCTTTTCCTTGCATGGCCTCAAAACTTAAGGGAGATTTAGTGTTTATTCAGCACCAGAAATGTACAGCTACTTCAAAAAAGCAGTCTGTTTATCTAGCACACTAATGTTCTGATGACATATCACATACATTGCCTAATTAGTGTTCACTAGGCCCTTGTGAAAGGAGAGGGCGTCTGTGCTATTCCCACCACATACACAGACAATAGGAGCCAGAATTTTGTAAAAAGTAATTGGAGTCCAATGGCCACAGGACAGGAACAAAACACCGCTCCTTCATTCATTCTCAACTCTCCAATACATTGCATTGCTTATTTTTCTCTTCCTTTTCCGTTTAATCTTCTATTTTCACCGCCTGTGTTGGGTCCTGTTCAATACTTTTAATTTCTTTTTAACAATTATTTGGCAGAAAATTCATGTCATACAATTAAATAGGGAAATCATATTGAAATCCAATCTGATTTTCAATCAGATCTAAAACATTTTCTTCTTTCTTGTGCTCATTGCTATCAGCTCTTCAATCAGTCCACCCCAACCTTCCCTGCCCAATCCCCCAAGAAGCCATCAAGACAATCACTGTCTCCATCGTTTCACCTAGCCTGTATTTCTTTCACAGATAATCAAACCAACAAACAAAATCCCTGAGCCCTGATTGATAACAAGACTGTTCCCATCTGGTCTAGGGCCGAAGGAGATTCATGGAAAGCTTAATTCGCATGAGGACCCTCTAACAGTGTTTTAGTTTCCCACTATCACACACAGCTTTCCGCAAACCGAGTGTTCACAAGTAAGCTCTCGTAAGTCTTCCTCCTTCGGATTGGAATTTTCTTCTTTGTAATCGTATGAGCACACAAGATGGTGTGCTTCTTATTTGTTAGTTTAGTTGGCGCCTCATTTAGATGGCTGCTTGTTTGAAGACAACCCTTTAAGACCCCAGGAGCTGTTCTTTCTAATCGCTGGGTACCATCTAGTTTCTTCTCCACTTTTTGTGGTTGCGCTCATGCCTTCAGCGAACTCTACATGAGGGCCAGCACTAACTGTTACTTCTGAAAATTCTAAGACTTTCTGTGTCTCAGTGGTTATGCATGAGGTTCCAGTAAAGAGTTACAGTCTTGGGAACCCTCAGGGGGACTTGCACCCTGCTCTCTTGGGGCCCTGTGACTTGGTATTGACTTACTGGCAGTGATTTTGGTATATGTTCTTCTAGAAGGACCCTGGGTGGCATGATGGGTTTTGTGTTGGGCCATGGCATTTCAAAATCAATATCTGCATCGTGGAAGAAAGATGAGACTTTTTACTCTTATAAAAATTTAGTCTCAGGGAAAGTTCGACTTTGTCTTACAGGTTCATGATGAATTCAGTATGAAATTGACTGGAAGGGAGTGAGTGTTTGTACGTTCTCAGTGAGCCCTGGGGTTTAGTGATTTGTGCAATCATGCTGCTGGCTACAAGGTTAGAAACTCAAAACCATTAGATACTCTGAAGGGGAAAGATAAGACTTTGGTAGAGGTTTCGGTGTCTATTCTGTCCTGTGTGAGTTTTCCTGGACTCGGCCCCACTCAAGTGCAATTGGTTATAATCTTATTTCCTCTGTGCAATATCATCAGCATTCTATTCCATTTTTTCCTTTTCCTTTGTTCAATTACTACTGTATTTAAATCGTGTGAGACACCGAAGGAGAAAAAGACTATGAGGACATTAAGATGTTGCCCTTCTTCCTTTCATTCTTGGTGCTGTGTTCAGTGCAAGTTCTCTGTTTTCATTGAGGCTGTAACTTCTCTGCTGAATCACTGCTTTGTTTTCAGCCAGAGACCATGTAGTATTCCCAGTGTATTTATTTTCGGTTCCTGAGTTGAATGCAGGGTGCTTCTTTGTCCTGATGCCTTCTGAGCAGGAGTACAGGAGATGGGGGATGGGAGGTGGAAGGGAGAGGAGGGCTAAGAATCCCAATAAAGCTTTCTCTATCCCCCAGAGGAATGTGCTCAAATGTCTTTAACATTGCTTCACTCCGTGTTCTCCTCTGTGCTGCCCTTGCTCTTAATTGGATCTAGACCCTGGAGAAAACAACTTTGTTAATGGGATGGTTAGAAGAAAAGAGGGTGGAATTTGGCTTGCTCACTTCTGGCAACCTGTTCTCATTGGGGATAAGTCTTAGATTCCTGATTTAAGGAAAAAGGATTTCACTTTCCTGGTCATGAGGACATATCACTTCCCTTCGATTGCTTTTTTCCCCTCTCAAAATGGAAATGGCTTCTCAAAATATCTGAAACTAATTTGCTTAGAGAATATGGTTCATTTGTTTCCTCAGCCATTTGTTTACACATCCATTCATTTATTTATTCAATTACTCAATAAATGGCTGTTACATATGTTCTTTGTTCCAGTAATTGTGCTAAGTAGTGGAACAAAATGTTAATAGGGAAATAAGGCCCTGCCTTTGTAGAATTTGCCACAAGTTGATTTGGAATATCATCATCATGTAATCCAATGTGTGAATAAGCGATTTCTAGGTTACAGTAGTGCTTTTATAACAAAGATTTTTAAGGGGAGTGAGAGCCCTGGGGGTGGCAGCCAACGTTGTTAGGTGCATCTAGTCGGCACTGACTGATAGGAATCCCATGCGCAACAGAGCAAAGCACGCTCCCATCCAGTGCCATCTGCAAAGTTGTTTTGACGCTGGGGCCCCTTGTTGCAGCCACCGTGTCGATCCATTTCATGGAGGACTTTCCTCTTTGTGCCTGCTCCTCTGCTTTATCAAGTATGATGATAGACAGCATGTCAAAACTACAGGAAATGAAGCCCCTCCACTTTTGCTTCTAAGGAGCCTTCTGGCTGTACTTCTAAGACAGATTTGTTTGTCCTTTTGACTGTCTATGGTACTTTCAACATGCATTTCAACTCAAGTCATGAATGCGTTGAACTGCTAACCAAAAGATTGGGCAATTTAGTTGACCCAAAGACTCTTTGGAAGGAACAACTGGTAATCTACTTTGGAAAACTCAGCCATAGGTAACTAACAGAACAGTTCTACTCTGATACACAGGGACTCTCCTCCGTGAACTTTCACTGACTCGGTGGTGACTTGTTTCATCAAGGGAATATTTTGGATAAGATGTTCTTGTAAGTTCTCTCTGAAGGAGTGATATGGAAGGTGGGTCCAAAAAGCTGCCTGACAAACTTAATGACACTATTTATTTTTAACAATTTTTATGAGGTATAGTTTTGTATCATAAAATCATCTATGTAAAATATGCAGTTCAAAGATTATTATTACATTTACAGAGTTGAGCAGTAATCACTATAATCCTTCTTTACCATTCCAGGAAAAAATAAACAAACCTTCATGCATGTACCTTTTGTTTCTTGTCAATTCCCAGTTCCATCTGAAACAAAGGCAACTACTAACATATGCCTTATTTTTATGGGTTTGTTCCTTTCTGCATATTCCCTATAGATACAAACACACAGCTTGTGATATTTTGCTTCACTTACAATAGTTTATTGAGGTCCATCCATACTTGTAGCTCATTCCTTTTAATGACTGAGTAATATTTCAGTATAAAGATATTTTACAGGATTCACCAGCTGTTAGAAATTTGAATTGTATTTCATTGGGTTGTTGTTTGTTAGGTGCCATCAAATTATTTCCTCAAAGAAAATCCAAGAGAATACTGCCATCCCTACACCATTCTCACAATGGGTATGTTGGAGCCCATTATTGGCGGCACTGTATCAGTCTATTTCTTTGAGGATCTTTTTTCCTTTTTGTTGATCCTTCAGCTAACCAAGCATGGCACCCCTCCTAACAATGCATCCCAAGTGCAGGACCCCGAGTCCTTCTAATCTGACTTCTAAAGCCATTGTGATTGTACGTTTTCTAAGAGATTTCCTTGTTGGTTTGGCAGTCCACGGTCCTTTCAAAATTCTTTGCCGATACTGAGTTGTACAGTCACTTCTGACATCCACTTTAGTTTTCCCTTTACTTCCCTTTAATGACCTTTTGTTTTTTCATGTATAATACTTATGATATCCTATAATATGCCTAGTCTATGGTAATTAATTTTCGATGTGTAAAATCTGTTCATTAGGTAATCTCAAAATATGGTAGCGTATACCCAAGGTGGTATATTGGCTCTCATGAACTTGTTTTAATTGCCTTCAGTGTTAACTTGACCTTACATATGAGCAATTGGTGCCCAGTTCCACTGTGACTTCCTGACTGAAGATATCGTTTCTCTCCGTAGATATAGTCAGTTTGATCCTTGTACATCCTCTCTGTACAAAATCATAGATGCCATTTATGTTGTTGAAAAAGGATATTTTCAATTAAAAAAGTCATTGGCTTTGCAAAATTCTGTCATGTGATGTTCAGCTTCATTTTTATGGCCAAGACAAGATTTTCCAACTGCTAATGGTTTTAGTGGTTGGTGGTAAATTTGACTAATTCTCACATCAACTGGTCTTTCTTGAAAGTATGCAAAGACTATTCGATCACAGGCAGTATTGTACATCAAGATAGATCTTGCAATGTGCTTTCAACAATAAGAGTGACACCATTCTTCTTTAATCTGCAGTTTCTGGCACAGTAAGCTATAAAATGATCAGATTCAAAGTGACCAATACCAGTCAATTTTAGCTCACTAATGTATCCATTTTTATGAATTCTACTTAATTTTTTATGGCTTACATTTTTCTAGAGCCACACTTTGTACATTCCATATTCTGGTTATTAGTGGATGTGTACAGCTAATTTCTTCCTCATTTTTAATAGTGCCCCATCAGCAATTGCAGATCTTGAAAACTTCACTGCCACCAATTTCCTTTAAATTTGACTCTGTCAAGGCAGCTCTTTCTCAGCCATATTTTGAGCATGTTCCAACCCAAGTGACTCCTCTCCTGGTTCTAAATCTGACAAAATTTTGCTACTGTTAAGATAATTTAGTGGCTAATTCCTCATAAATAGACTACTTCTTGCTTTTTTTTTTTTTGAGTCTTAGCCTGAAACTTCTCACAAACCTTTCTATCATCTGCACTTTGGTAATATTTGAAATACTGTGTCATCATGTCCAGCATCATAGCCACATGCAAACCATCATAGTATGACAGTAATAAAGGGTGGATCTAATTTGGAACTACTGTAAATGATTCTGCTATGAACATGTAAGAACAGTTATTTTGTAAGCATGTATTTTGATTTTGATAGATTTTCAGAAGTGACTTTATTGAGTTGCATAGTAAATTTATGTTTCTTTGCTTTTAATCGGCAGTTTTCCCTAAAATATTTGTACTGTTTTGAAATCATACTACACATTCTTTGATGCATGTTCTTTTCATTTGTAACAACTTTATTGGTATATAATCTATACACTATACAATTCAATGGTTGAAATGTATTAAAAATAGTTTTGCAATCATCACCACAACCAATTTTACAATGTTTTCCTCCTTTGTTTACCCATTACTATTAACTCCCTATTGACCCCCTCACCTCCCAATTTCCTTCCATGATTCTAAGAAATTATTGATCTAGTTATTGTCTCTATGGATGACCTCTCCTTGGTTTCATTTAAGGAAAATCGCAAAATAAAATCACCCAAAAAGAGAACAAAATAAAATACAGAAAAACCTCAACCCAAGAGAGAAGAAGATAGTAAAAGCTAGAACAAATCCAAAATGGGATAAAAGGGAAAATAAATGATAACGTGTTACGTTTTAAGCTGTCTATTTTTGCAATAATCCACCTTCTAGGGCGCTCTGTCAGAGGGCAAGACTGTTGACATTCCTGGTCAGTGGGAGTTCAATGAAGGCTTAAACTCTACATACTCGCCAAATGCATCTCTGGCTTCCCCTGGCATTCATTGTCTTCTGCAAACCAGATGCTCAGAATTTAAGCTGAAATACAATTCCTTCCTGTGATCATGCATTTTATTATTCACAATCCTTGGATCACAGAAGCCATTGTGCTTTTTCTGTGCAGACTTAGCTGAAAACTCAGACAAACCTTTACGATTTTTAGCACTATTCTTTCTTATAGCTGTTTAATGCTTTTTATTGTTCATCTTTTTTACATAATTGTTTTAATGAGTAGGTAGTGGTACTTTACTGTGATTTTCATCTATGTTTAGCTAATGATTAATTTCTATGGAGAGTCTTTTCATATACATCTGAGTTGTTTTTTATCTTGGTTGGCATTAAATCTACTCATCTGTTTTGTCTTGTCTTCAACATGGCTATTTATCATTTTTATCACTGAAATATAAACATTCATTATGTATTCTAGTTATAGTTCCCTTGCCAGATATCTGAATGGCAGCTATTTTCTCACTGGCTATAGTTTATCTTTAAGTTTTCTTAGCATGATTTTGTAATATAATTTTTTTTAATTGTGATGAAGTCTAATCTTTCCTTAAATAACAAAATAGGTTTTTGATATCTTATCTAAGAATTCTTTGCCTTTGTCAGGGTAATCATTTATCTGTATTGTTTTTTTCTAATTTTTTTTTATCATTTTATCTCTTATAGTTAAGTCACTGATCAATTTTTTACTAATTTATTTTTCCTTCTTTGTGGACATGCAACTGTTCCAGGACTATTTGGTAAAAAACAAGTACTCATTCACTTTTCCTGTACAAAAGCTTTGATATCTTTGTCGACCTATTTCTTTTTGAACCACTCTGTTTTAGGAGGAACAATACCCAATGTAAACTGCTAATTTGTGTCCTGGTCAGTTTTTGTCACATATTGCCTGAAATTTATAGTATTTAATCACTTACTATCTGTGTCCTAAAATAAATATGACCTATCTCTTTCTTCTATATGTACATGTTATACATATTCACATTCTATATATTTCACATATACACACAGTGACGCAGAGTCTACAACAGTGGATTAAAACTGGAACACTTGTAAGGATAGAACAGTGTTATGCAATGTTCCATCCTATTGTACATAGACTCACTATGGGTTGGACTGGACTTGATGATACGAACAGGAGCAACAACAGCACACACACAAGTGAAGGCATATTTTTTAAGTTGAGTACTAACTTTGACATTATATAGCTGTGCTATGAGACCTTTTCTGCCCTTCAATGTTTAAAATATAGAATACTTAACCCATGAGAGTAGATAACAGGGTCAATTTTTCTAGAGTGTGAAATACAACTAAGTCTGAACTTGTAAATCAGAAAAACCTGAAAATTTGCAAATATTTTCATAAAGACATTTTGATAAATATATTACTAGTTGTTCGATATCATCCCAAATCCTTTTCTCTAAATTTTGAAGTAGTCCATATAAGTAGATGGAAGTAAAGAGTAGCAGCACCTTGTCCATATTGGACCTTAAGTAGCTAACTCTACTTTTCCTCCAAATTGATTCCTTTTTTATCTCTATGTCAACTGTTTCAATGTACATACCTAGTCTTCCTTGCTATGGTGGTGGCTGTTTTAAATTCTTCTTACTTGAGGATTCCTATTCAAATAAAGTTTATACTGTGAGGTCTTCATACTGTGAATTCTGATCTACTCTGCTCTCATCTGACTCCTCTCTTGATTCTTAATACCATTAAACCTGAATCAGAACACATCCATTTTCTAGAAATTAAATGTCAACATTTCTGAGTACATATTACTTAAAATTTTCACTAATCTATATCTCAGATACTGTAGAAGCAGGGATAAATCTAATTGTTCTCACTTAGTAGTAATAAATGATTTATTGACTGCATATATGGGGAATTAAAAAAGAAAGAACATTTAACTGTGATGGTCAAGGAAGATTACATAGATATGTTGTAAGTTCAATATCTTGAAGGAAATGAGAATTGATTTAGTATAGATGCATCAAGAATAAAAGACTTGGGTACTAAAGACAGTGTGCTTTCTTTATTCCTTTATTCATCACCATATATTAGGAATGTTGGAACACAACAAAATAAAGGTGTTTTGGAAGACATCAGCAAGTCATATAATAAGTACAAGAGACAAGGAGACGTTTCTAGGAAAGGAGTTTTCGATTCTGACCCTCACATTCAGGGCAGTGTTTACCTTTATGAGTGGAAGGAAGAAATCTATGTGAAATGACATGTGCAGAAGTACAGACAATTGAGAATGTATGATGAGTTCAGGGAACTTCTTATGATAAGAAGCATGTGAGCATGAGAAGTCAGGGAACAGTAGGAAAGATCAGGGTGATTTCAGGAAATGTAAATCTTTGCCTCACAAAATACAGTCCAGAGACAATCAAAATAGGTCTGTGTAGAAATACAGATAAAGACCCATTGTGAGTCACTTACTATATCAGATTTAGAATTTCATTCTTTCAATGGAGGTTGATGACTAATCTTGAAATAGCTGTGGCCTCTGAGCTATTTTGAAGAAAAAGAAAGACTGACAACTGATGACATTAACTTATGACACTTTTGATTTTTCATAGTAGGTTCTGAGGGATGCAAGTAGCTAATGGGCTCAGCTGTCAATTGAAAAGTTCATCGATAAACAAACATGAAGAAAGACACCATTATCTCCTTCCAGAAAATTGCCTGCTGGAAACACTATGGGGAGCAAATGTACTCTAGCACACAGGGGTCACCAAATCACAGTGGATTCAATAGACACTGATTACTGGTTATGTATTTGATGACATTAGGGGATGCACTAGAATGTGAAACTGAACAAAATATTAAAAGATATGATGAATTTTGTTGATCATTGAAGAAATGGTCAATAATAATGGTGGACGGTAAAGACAATGTACCATTTCCTACTTTGATGCGTTCCCACTGGAGTCTTAAATTTTTTTGAGTGTGTATGTATGATGCATTCTAAGAACTTATGTACTCCCCTGACCTGTAACAAAGAGTGAAAAAAGCTGAGCACTCAAAAGAAACAATTAGTCCATAGCTCTGGTGGATATATTTTCCCTAGCTTGAAGACTAGAAAGTCTAGATCATAAAGTCTCAGCCTATGGGCCTCAAACCTTTTGGAACTCGAACAACCCTTTCACAGGGGTCTCTTAAGACCTTTGGCAAGCACATATTTCCAATGGTCTTGGGAACAGAGACACCACTCCTCTATCCTTTTCCTGGGGGTTCCGCCCCTGTGCAGATACGCTGGTCTGGTGAGAAAGAAGCTATCTCAGCCTTGGTTCCCTCTGAACTTAACTTTCTGTGCATGGTATTGCAAAATGTACTGCTGTAGTTTACTGTTATGATAGTAAGACTGTTACCCATGCTACACCTTGCTTCAAGACAAAATTTCATTTATTTGTCAATAGAAAAAAATATCTCACAATATATTATTATGTGCATATTGTTTTATGATGCATCACTATGCTTTCATTGTGCTCAATCTGTAACAACACAAATACATCCTGCATATCAGCTACTTACATGATGATTCATAACAGGAGCAAAATGGCAGGTGTGAACTAGCAACAGAAATAATTTTATGGTTGGGGGTCACCAGCACCTGAGGAACTGTATGAAAGGATCACGGGATTAGGTTGGAACCGCTGGCCTACTTCGTGCCCTGTTACCACAGCTGTCTCTGCATGGGATTATGCTAGAAGATGCTGGATAGAGTACAAGGAAAAGGTAGAACAATATGCAAATTCATTTTAAAGTGATCAGATTTTATCAGTCTGACAAAAAATGGGAGGACCCCTGAGGATACGGCCTTTGTAAGTCCTTCAAACCTGGAACTGAAATCATTCCTGGAGATTTCCTTTCTATAGAACATGAAACAGAACTGTGAAGTAAGCAAACATCTGTGAGCAATGTATCCTTCAGAACAGTTAACCATACAGGACTAAAAGGGTAGCATTTTCCTTTCCCCAAAACAAAGTTCAGAAGGGAAGGATGGGCAGGAAAGAAGGATAAATGGAAAAATGAAAGCTGGGAGTGGGAGGTTCTGTTCCATTGAGGGGAATGCAATTTATTCCACAATGTAAAGTATATATAAATTGTTGAACAGGAAACTAATTTGCTCTATAAACATTAGAATGATTATCACAGTAGAATGATCAAAAACAGCAATAAAATCTGTCATAGGATTAAAAAAAGAGCATCTGACTTACTTAAAATTTTTACTGCTGCTTGTCTTAGTGCAAGAATGAGTGCCCTTCAAGGATATCATTGAAACTTTAAGCTGTAGAATCACAGAGACTTGATCAAAGTGAGCAGTGTGGGTGAAGGAGAAATGGTGATACATTTGGTTTTTAGACCTGCTTTGCTTCAATTGACATTAACATATCTAATAGGTCTTTCCTTTCAGTCGACAAAAATGACTGTGACTAAATGTCATGTGTGATAATAAATGGTGAAGTGGGAAAGATTTATAGCATTGTGGGGAATGCATACCCTTGGCTTTGGTTGTATAGGAAATTGGCCAAGCAAGAATCCAGGGTCTGGTCAGACAAAGCAAGTAAAGAAGTGAGTGAGTGAGAGGGAGAATGAACACATGTGCAATGAATGTTTGAAAGAGGGCACAACTTTACAAAATTGTATCGGTCAGAGTTCAAGGAGATTTAGCCTGTTAAAACCATTGCAATTAGATCTGAATCTGTCACTCAACACAGATTTTCCATTGAGATGTTTAAGAGTCATGCCACTCCAAGAGGGAATGCACAGAAATCTGCAAAACCTGGGTGAAAATGGGGAGCGAATAGCGAGGATGATGTATTGATTGCAGGTATAATTGCACAACTCCTCTTATTATGATCAAACAATTAAGTTGTATGATATATGAAATAGATCACAAAATCAAGCTATTTTAACAAAAGATAAAGAGTGAAAAATTTCCACGTAATGGAATCTCTAAGTAGCACACAGAAGAGAGTTGCTGCTCTGTTATCATCATGCATTGCTCATAATCGGCCCTGACAAGTGAGACCATGAGAATTCATCCACTTAAAGGAACAGGAAACCAAGCTGTTTCATTAAAGAAAACGAAGAAGAAAGGCCAGGATGTAAGCCAAACTCTCTTCTACCTCCTTGCTTATCCCCTTGCCCTATTTTCTGATTTGCGTTTTCTTGTCAGCATTTTCTCCAGCAGATCGATTCCTCTTTAGCCAGTCCCAGTGATTTTTAAGCAAAGGGAGAAACTTACTCTTTGCAGGTGAGAGATAATCAAATTGAATATTACACAGCCCCTGAAGTGCAGGCAGCTGATAACAAGAGCCAGACTCAATATCCTGACAGATGTTGTCTTGGATTGATTAATCTCTCCTCTCACAGTGGTGTAGCCATCCTCTGGCATGAAATCACAGCCCTTTGGCGCAATCCCAAATGGCTTTCCACGTGTCTGGGCTTGGCCCAGAGGTAAAACCCTGTTAAGTGTGCAGTAGAATCTCTTCTTTTTGAGGAGAAGGAAATTGAATCCCAGTTTTCCTATGTCCGCTTTGAAATCCACTGTAGTGGAAGGCTGGACTCAGGGATTAGTTCATGGTGTTCAGAACAAGGATGCTCCTCCTGTGATTTTTGGGTGGAACTACTACTTCTGCTCCTAGTAACAAAATCTCTACCTTTTCAATCACAAGATTTGAAGAAGGTATTATTTTATGGTTTTAAAAAAAGTAAGGAAGGCTCTAACAAATAGGAATTTCAAAAGTGAAAAGAAAAAGGCACACCAAATCTTAAGAATGTCTTGCCTCTAAATGCAAGAGAACAGGGCAAAGATGAGCTTTTCCCCCTTGTTCTATCCTTCCCTTCCTTCCTTATACCCTTGTCTCCCTCCTTCATCTAGCCTTCCTGTTTCTGTTTTCTCTTCCTTGGGCCTTTCTTTCTCCTTTTATTCCATTTAATAATTGTGAATTGTGAGACACGACTAAATATGGAAGACACGAAGAATGATGAAAGTACAGAATAAGCAGACAAACAAACAAAAAAGCCTGGTTTTTCATGGTGCTTCCATTTTAGCAGGGATCTAGGCGATGCACCAGTCACCAATATCGCTAGCCCCAAACACAATGGTGTGACCTGGAAGCAAGATGCAATGCCGTGAGAGTCCACATAAGAAACAGAGTTGGTTCTGGAGGGAATCATGACAAATAGAGGTAAATCACAACCCAACCTAAACCCACTCTCTTGTGACACTTCTGACGCATCCAACACGCCAACCGCAACCGTGCAGCCTGTTCCTACTTACTTTATAGTCACTCTCTGAGGGGTTCTGAAGCGATTCCTCTTTATGGGAGCAGATATCTTTAGAGGAGCAGATAGCCTTATCTTTCTCTCACAGAGCAGCTGGTGGGTCGGTCGTCCAGATCTAACCAGGGGATCATAACTAGTGCTCTTTCTGTCTCATAATGACCTTATATAGCTATGTGAGGCTGAACTGTTTATAGTAGAATGCAGCCTTATCTATCTCTTGTGCAATGGCTGGTGGTGACCTTGTGGCACACAGTCCAACTCCTAACCCACCAGGACTCTTTAAAAAGAGGGAAACATGTGCCAAAATGAACATGGTGTATTCCACATAGTGTGTGAACTGTATTCCACATGAAATGGCAGTCCTAGTTTCACCAAGACTATTCATACTCTACTTGGCAAACTGTTCCATATATGCTCTGCCTGTCTGCCTTGTACATTCAAACTATTATTCACTGCATGTCTGAGCTTCGTGGTAGTTAACTAGTGGCCTAAAGAGTACTTGGAAATACAGTATTATTACAAATTTGTACTAAATAGAGACAATTAGTTCTATGGTCAGTATAGATTGCAGCTCAATGTGAAGAAACCAAAACCCTTGCCAGTGGACCAATAAATAACATCATGATGGATGGATAAAAGATCGAAGTTACCAACGGCTTCATTTTGCTTTGATCCATAATCACTGTTCATGGAAGTAGCTGTCAAGAGATCCAACAGCATATTGCATTGCGAACATGTGTGACACAAGACCACCCTAAAGTGTTAAAGCAAATATATCCCTTGGAAGACTAAAGTATGCCTAGACTCAAACCCTGATATTTTCAATGACCTCATCTGAATGTGATTATAGGTCAGTGTACAATGAAGGTCACCCAATCATTGATACATTTGAACGATGGTGCTGGTGAAAGTGCCTGATAGAGAGAGAAGGCTCAACAAGTGTTTGTGAAATGATTTATTCCTATAATGCAGATATAAGCTAACGATCCAGGACTATTTCCCACAATGCCTTGGTTTTACAGAATGAAAAAAAGCAAAGTTTAAAGTATGGAAATAGACCTATAGTATGTAGATTATAACTTTCCTTCTTTGAATTTATGTTACCCCCTCCCTGCCCACCTTTCTTTTGCTTTCTATGGTAGAATCATAGGAATGTAAAATAAAGATTTTATTCATGTCATCACTTTAAATAAGCTATTGGGATGGGTATAAATCTTTTAGTGAAAACTTGCAACGTATATTTACCTGAGCGTCCCTCCCCCCAACTCCTTTCACTCTACCCCCAATATTCTACCAGTCTCTCTTGTTTGGGCTGCTCCTTCCACCATCTATTGCCTAAAGTCATGTTGACAAATTCCAGAGTCTCTCATTTGCAATCTCTGCAAGGGCCTATGTTAATTCAACATCAGCAACATTATAATGCAGCCTGAAAGGTACAGCACTATTATTATTTATTGTGATGCTTACACTTTACCTGTGGGAAGTTTCAAATGCCTGCATCATTCCTGCCTGCTATAATCATCTATTTGCATAACTTAAGGGCATGTCAGCTCTCACAGATATATAAGAAAAGCAAGACAATTTGAGTACTACTTCTTGCCACAGTAACAAAGGCAATAACAACACCATTCCCAATTTCAGACTGTTTTGTTGTGCGTAATGAAAATACCAAGGAATGTTCCTTGGTCTCAAATTCAATGACTGATTTGTGTGATAGCACATTTAACTTGGCCCTCTGACCTTTGAAAAATTGGGTTGTGTCAGAGTTATCTAGTAGTTTGCATTGTATAAATCTGCTAAAATCTTGACATTGCTGTTTCTTTTGTTTGATGCCTCCCAGTCACTGTTTACTCATAGTGACCCTTTGTATAATAGAAGTGATCCTAGAAGTGTACAGTACTGTCTCTATGGCAGGCCTTTCTCTTATTCCTTGACTCTCTACTTTTCCAAACATGATATCTTTCTTCAGAGACTGATTCCTCTTGTAGACAGATCCAAAATATAAGAGACAGCACCTCATCATCCTTGATTGATAGAGGTATTCTGGCTGTATTTATTCCAATATAAATTTGATTATTCTTCTGGCATATTTAGTATTCTTTGTCAGGATCATAATTTGAAGACACCAGTTATTTTTTTGTGCTTCCTTTTATGACGCAGTTTTCTACTAACATCCCATGACTTGGGTTAAGAATGCATCATTCTTTAAAGTCACTTAAAAAAATACTTTGAAGATATCTTTTGCAACACCTGTACCCAATGCAATGTGTAGTTTTGCTTCCTGCCTGCTGGTTCCGTGAAAATTGATTAGGGATCCAAGTAAATTGCAATCTTTGATAACTTTATTTTTATCCATTTATGATGATATTGGATATTGCTTCAGTTGTGAAAAAAAATTGAGTTCTTTTGGTTGGCGAATTATCTGTATTGAAAGGTATGATCTTTGGTTTTCATTAGTTAATTGCTTCAGACACCTTTTTGCTTTAGCAAGCCATGTTATGCCATTTGCCTAGTGCAGGTAGTTAATTAGCTTTCTTCCAATCCCAATGTCATGTCTTCTTCAGTTAGCCCAGCTTCTCAGATTGTGTGCCCATTAGATTTATTCAAACATATTTTCTCATTTTTTTCAGTGCTACTATAAATGTCATGGTTTCCTGATCTCAGAATTCTCTTTGTTAGGAATCCAGCTAGGTTTTGTACAGTAATTTGTATCCTGCCACATTGTTCATATCCTCTATTAGCTTCAAGTACTCCCATGTGGAAACTGATGGGGTTTTACATATAGGATCATGTTCTCTGAAGATGGAGATAAGTTTACTTAGTCGTTACCCTTTTGTAAGCCTTTTATTTTCCTTTCTTGCCCTATTGTGCTAGCTAAGAATTTCTGTGCAATATTAAATAAGGCAGTACCATGAACTGCCAAATGAGCAAACAAATTTGTCATGAAGAAATGTAGTTACAATGACCCTTAGAGGCAAGGATAGCAAGACTTTAATTTCATGTACCTTGGTCATGTTAGGAAAGACTGGTGCCTGCGGAAGGACATCTTTCTTGGTAAAGTTGAGGGGCAGCAAGAAAGGGAAACACTCTCAAGGAGATGGACTGACACTGTGGGTTCATGGATGGTCTTAAGCATAAGAAAAAGAGAGCAAGAGCAAGACAGTGAGAGAGAGAGAGAAGATGGTGCAGGACGAGCCTGTGTTTCCTTCTAGGGTCCATTGTGGCACAATGCCCGGGGACAGTCCTGATGCATGGGGATAGAGGACATGCTTATCTGTTCCTGTTCTCAAGAAGAAATTTAGCCTCTATTCAGACTGAGTATTGGTTGCTGTTTAGTTCACATACCTAAATTAAGCTGAGGGATTTGCTTTCTATACATATTCTGCTGAGTTGTTTTATTGTGTGTCTTTTTAAAATCAAGAATGAGTGTTGGGCTTCATACAGTAACTCTTCTGTAATGATTGAAGTGATCATGAGGTTCTTGTCTTATAACCAAAATACCACAAGGTAGTAGTGTTAGCAAACAAATTTACATTTTACCAAATTTATTTACCAAATAAATCAGTCAGATACATGATCTTTAAGGTCAAGTGTTTGAATTTGAGTAATTTTGAGTAATATCTGATGAATAAACAGATAAATACATGAACTGGAGAATATATTTTATCTTAGTTCAGGAGGCTAGTACTTCCAATCGAGAATGTCAGCCCCAGGGGAAGGTTTTCTCTCTGACAGCTTTGGAGGAAGGATCCTTGCCTTTTGAGCTTCTCCTTCTTCTTCTTTGAATAGTGACTGGGCTCTTTTATTGTCCTCTCTCTCAACAAGGAGCCCTAGTGACGAAGGCAGGGAAGCATTGAATTACTCACTAAAAGGTCATCTAGTTCAGTGGTTTAACCCACCATCTGCTCTGCAGGAGAATCTTGAGGCGTTCTGTTTCTGTGAAGATTAAGAAAGCCTTGGGCACCATAGATAGAGTCTCTGCTCAATGGCAGAGCACTGTCTCCCTGATAGGTATATTTGTGACATCTATTTTATATCATTAAAGGAGATTGGATTCAATACATACCCTACATAGAACAACCTAAAGACACCTCATCTTCAAATGAAATAATAACCACAGGTATGGAATTTAGGATTTATAGCACATATTTTGAGGAGACACAAATCAATCTATCATAGTTTCGTCATCTAGAGCCTCCCTCCTGCAGTATTGTGAAGGAGGAAATACTTTGTTCAGAATATATGCATATGTAATTATATATATGTGTATATATATGTATGTGCATATATATATATATATATATATATAATTGAGACAAACCACACTCATAGCTCTCTTTCTTCCATTGATGAGTCAGGCTAACATTATTACATCTCATTGTCTGCATATGTGCAACAATCACATTGATCACTGCTACTTTGAGTTATTATAAGAGTGAAGTGTGAAGCTACATGCAAATAGTTGTACATAGACCATATAGCAGAATGCAGAGTAGAAGTCACAAAACTCACAGAAGTTACTGTGGTGCAGGTGAGTAGGAACAACAGCAATCATATGATTTCTTCCAGCAAAAAAAATGGCATCCAAGAATCTGTTTGAGTTTTGTTCCACATTTGGTAAAGTATGGCTGGCTAGGTTGCATAATTATAATTTTTTAGCTGTAAATCAGTAAGTTTTATGATTGTGGAAGTCGGGTTTTTGTTTTTTTATCAACATCTGATGAATGAATACATGAACTAAGACAAACACATGTCAGGCAGGTTAACAGATGCTGAATGGAAGAAAGCTGATGGTGCCTGACTATCAAAAGATATAGCATCTGGGGTCTTAAAGGACTGAAAGTAAACAAGTGGTCATTTAGCTCAGAAGCAACAAAGCCCACATGGAGGAAGTCCACCAGCTGGTGTGACCAGGAGGTGTCGAAGGGATCAAGTATCAACAAATTAAAAATTATATCATTGTAGATGAGGGGGAGTGTAGACTGGGGACCCAAGACACATCTGTAAGTACATTGCTTTACAGAAGGGCTTCAGGGAGGAGATGGACCAGTTAGGGTGCAGTGTAGCAGGGACGGAGCGCATAGCTTTTTTAAGTGCTTTCTCCCCACAACTATCATGGTCCCAGTTCTACCTTGCAGAACAGATGATTGGAACAGATAATGGAACAGATGGATTGAAACAGATGATGTACAATAGTACAAATGGAAGGCGGGACATACAGAATCTGAGGCAGATGATCCCTTCGGGATCAGTGGTGAGAGTGGCAATACCAGTAGGGTGAAGGGATGGTGGGGTAGAGGGGGTAGGCAGATAATAGGAATATGCATGTTGTCTCCTCCCTGGGATACTGAGAGCAGGGAAGTGGGTGAGGGCAGACATCGGCGTGTGTAAGATATGACAAAATAATAGTAATTTGTGGATTATTGAGGGTTCATCAGGGAAAGGGAGCAGGGAGGGAGGGGAGAAAGTGAGGAGCTGATACCAGGGACTTAGGTGGAAGGCAAGTGTTGTGGGAGTGATGAGGGTGACAGATGTACAAATATGCTTGGCATACAATGAATGCGTGTATGGATTGTGATGAGTGTTGTATGAGCCCCCAATAAAATGACTGGAGAAAAACAGGAGATGCTGAGTGAACTATGCAGTGAGTCACATCATTGATGCTCACTGCATCCTTCCAGAGGTCTGGTGAACTTCTCAAAACATAAGGGGATGGGGGCACATTCTTCCTCTGCCTGGCACACAGGGTGTCACCAGGAGTAGAAACTGTTGTTGGCAATGTGTTAGCTTTGGATTTTCAGGGAAGAATATTTTGAGAAACATGCTATTTGGTGAAGTAGGAGAATTGAGGAAATCACTGCATGCGCGTGCATGTGTGTACACACGTGCATGTGTGTATGTGTGTTGTGTGTGTTTTCTACAGTGAGGGCTTCTATTATATTTGTCTGAATTTAGCGGTGAGCATAGTTTCCAGTCGTTCTGAAATAAATAAATAAATAATCTAATTTCCCCCAAATGAGTGTCCTTCTAGTGTCCCATCAGTTTACAAAAATAGTTTAAAGTGAACAATGTTCGCTTTTGAAAGAATGATGTGCATCTTTCGATTGGAAATGTCCATCATTAGCCATCCTGCCTACCTCTATTCTCTCATTCTCTTTTAACTACATGCCTTTACTAGAGAAATGCTTATAAAATAAAGAAGGTTATGCTCTCCCATTTCTGAGATGTTAGCAGATGATTGTTAGTTCTTAGCCTTCGTGCCCTTTTCCCATTGCTGATCACAGTCACCCATTTGTGAGGGAGACCTTTGCATTTTGATTGGACAGTCCCTTTGAATCTCTCTCTATTTCTTGCTCCAACACACTGAATTATACAAGTCTGAATCTCTCCAACCAAGGGCCAAATTCCCCATGGATGATTTGTAGGAGTGCACTTAGTTCAGGAGTGGCTTCTCCCTGCCTGCTACACAGATTCAGGTATCAGTGCAAGGTAAGGTATAGCGTTTGGGTGCTGATCTGATTTGAAGAATAGAGATCTTTTTATGGTGGCTTAATTATTTGAGTCAGTGAATGTTTAGGTAATTAGTCGTCAGATTAAACCTCTGCAGCCTTCCTTAGAAGCAAATCAGAGGGAAGCAAAACATGATGGGATGTTGTGTAATTTTTCATTTTATTTGAAGGATTATAAAGAATATTTGTGAAATTTTTGCCTAACACAACACTGTTATCTGTAGTGTATTTTCATGTGAAAATGTTTAGCGGATGTGGCAGTGTTTCTTTAGTGCTTTCTTGTTTTTGTTTTTTTTTGTTTTTTTGGGGGGCATCACTGCCCTCAGGTGGTGGGAGTAGGAGGCCCAGCCTTTGCTCCATGGAGCTGGAATTGAACCTCCATCCCAGTGGGCCACAGTCCCGTGCACAACCATTACGCCACCGGGGCTCAGCCCTCTTTAGTGCTTTCTGTGCAGGAGAAAGCAAACACAAATCCATTGACTCACGTTGACTCTTTAGGGTAGAGGGGAACTGTCCCAGTGGATTGCTGTAACTTTTCACAGGACTAGACAGCCTCATCTTTCCCCTATGGAATATCTGATGGTTTTGAAATGCTGACCTTATGGTTAGCAATCCAATGCAAAAGTAAACAATGCTGTGCAGTCAAGCAAGCATTTCCCAACTGAAAGTAGACATGATCCATACATAGCTGTTTAAGATTGATGTGAAATTTGACTTAAAGGCAAATTCAGGAATGTAACTTCTTTGTAACCTTGGGACTGTCTGTATATCATATGGAGTTCATCCAGCATCCAAATCGCATAATACCCTATTTCACACACCGTATCATGGACATTAAGTAACTTGTGACGGTATTAACTTCATAAAGTGGACAGCTACTTCTTTACCAAAACAGATTTACTCCTCAGTTTATTCTTCCAAATTTGGAATAATAACTCTTTCATTACTGGCTGGATGTTAGGTGAAAGTGATTTTCTGTAATGTTCTGAAACTCACCAACTCATAAAAATGCTAAGCAATATAAATTCTTATGTTTTATGTTTATAAATCTGTCAGTTCATTTTTGACTTAGATTCATGATGCTTCTTTTTATCCAACTCCAAATTATAATGTAATTCACTCCCAAAGCTTTCCTAATTATCTGAAAAACCTACGAAATGGATTTGTTTTGGATACAGTTTTATCAAATATCACTTAGCATCACTCCCCATATGTCTTATTTCGAGAAATGTTTTTATTTTATTGATGCCTCATTTGACAACTGAGAGTCGTTAATTTTGCCATCATGGGCCAAACTGGGCCAAACTGTAAGCCTTCAAGCATCTTGGTGCCTTCTCTCTCCCCCCCACCCCCGCCTCATTTTCCCAATGGCCCTCTCCCAGGTCCCTTGAAGACAGTTTGGTATTTTATTTTCTACTCCTGTTTTACATGACAGTCTCCAGGAGGGCTACTTCATTGCCAAATGACACAAAAGAAGGATCTACCTGCCCCCCTCACTCTATTTTGACAATAAACAGGCAAATTAAAGTGTCTAAAAATAGCACATTGCTGAATGTCCTCCAAAGAAAATCACTTCTTTAATTAACCTCCCACTGTGTCATTTGCCTCCTCTGTGATATGATGAACTCTCTTGCTCTTCACCTGTAAAATGGGAATACTAATGCTACCTATCCAATAGCCTGTAATCAGAAATACATGGGAGAGAATGCCTGCCGCGATTTAAAGTGTAAATGAATATTCTTTTTTACTTACTGTTCAAAGAAGACAACAGTGGGGTGAGAGCAGATAGAGTTTTTTTTCATGTGAGGTTTCCAATGCCGACTTTATTGACATTTGGGCTTGGAAAATTCTTTTGGTGTGTAGGCCTGTTCTGTGCATCCGAGGATGTTTAACAGCCTTCCTGGTGTGTTCTCACAAGAAGCCAGGAACACCTCCTGTCAGCTCCTCCAATGAGTGTCCCTACTGGAACAACCGAAAACAGCCGTCAGCTCTTATTCCCAGGGAGAGAAAAGGGTAAAATAGCCCGTGGTGGAGAATCACTGATTTAAACTAAATTTTGTGAGTTATGAAGGAGTTATGGATTAAATTGTGCCCCCCCCCCCCCACACACACAAACAAGTTGGAATTCTAACCTTAATAATCTATGGAGCTGATCTTATTTGGGACTCGGGTTTTATATCTTTTGGGAACGAGACCTTATCAGTATAAGACATGACTTGGGCCTAATCTAATCACTTCTGAATCACTCAAATAATCATAATAACTGAAATTTGTTGCATAAGCAAACCAGCACAAGGCAGAGTGGGGGTGAAGGTAGATGCCTTGTGACCTTCAGACCTGGGGACGGGGGAGAGGGGCTATGGATATGAGTGGAGTGTCTCCTTCCAGAGCTAGGAGAAAGCCGCCCTGTACAACCAGGGTCTTGAATTCAGATGACTAGTCTCCCGTATGGAGGAAAACGGAATTTCTCCTCTTTGAAGCCACACTTTCGGGGTGTTTCTGTAACAGCAACACAGCAAACTGAGACAGGACAGGAAAGGTGAATGGAAAAGGGGGTGCATCTTGCCGAGAAAAAAGGCTAAAGACAGACATGGGGGTTAAAAATCTCAGGTACTGGCCCTGGCCCTGTGGAAAATAGCCACTAAAGGAATTTCAGCAAGGGAGTCCATTGTCTTTTCTCAGTAGATACTTCCAAAGGAAGAGCATGCATTCGGTGCAAAGTTTAACTTTTGCATGGTAAATGGCCTGTGGTCTCATTAAAAGTCTGTTTCTCCTTGAGATGAACGTTTTGGTGTTTCAGAATACACTCCATAAGTGAAGAAGATTGTATCATCAGAGATATAAAAACAGTCATCATTAGAGTAAATATGTGCAATGCCCTTGATAGGAGAGCCTGTGGTATTAGGATAGCTTGTCTTAAGGGAATTCCAGGCAAGGAAGTACAAAGAACCCTCTGTGATTTTCCCTGGAGAGTCTATGTTCTTAATTTCATTTGCTGCCCTGCCTGATATTTGCATCTCTATTCCAGCTATTGGGTAGTATAATCAAGTATGAATAATTAGGACTGCTGGGTTTGTTTATCCAAATAATTCAGTGGACCTAGCTCCCAGGTAGCTGACACAGTAGTGATCACTGTCTCTATCATACAGACCTATATTATCCTCTAGCACCTGGGGAACCAAGTTTGGGGGTGGTGAGTAGAGAGAGCAGAGCTCAGAATGATGGGGGTGATGGGAGTTGGCAAAGAATTCCCAGAATAGACCAGATAACAACTGTTATGCCCCTAAGCATGTTTCCTTTATTGTGACCCCTGTGTTGCTATGAAAAGATTTGCTTTAAAAATTAGTTAAGGAGGGCTGAGCCCCGGTGGCGTAAGTGGTTGAGTGTGGGACTGCAGCCTGCGGGCTTGGCGGTTCAAATCCAGTGGCGGCTCTCAGGAGCGGCACTGGGTAGCGCCCACGACCACCAGAGGCAGTGATACCCCCCCCCCAAAAAAAATTAGTTAAGGAAATATTTCAAAACAGAAGCTAGTAAAAGAGGACAGCAAGGGGGCTGAGCCCCGGTGGCGTAGTGGTTGTGCGCGGGACTGCGGCCCACTGGGATGGAGGTTCAATTCCAGCAGTGGGGCTGGGCCTCCTACTCCCACCACCGGAGAGCAGTGATGCCCCCCCCCACCCAAAAAAAAAAAAAAAGAGGACAGCAAGGGCAGTTTGTTCCAAGAGCAGAAAAAAAAATGGGCTAATTTCATGATCTCATCCAGATTTTACAAACCCAGTTGCTCTTGCATCTGGAGTCCAACAGTTGATGGAGAAAGGTTCAAAGAGTGTCCTCTTTAATCACTTCGGTTCTTCAGGGTCCTGTAGCTTTGTCCCAGTCCAGTGAACTTATGTAACAGTGGAAAGCCATGCATGAAGCCTTCTCTTACTCTTGTCCCCAAACACACTGCCACCACGTTGATTCTGCCTCCCAGCAACTAGCTAGGACAGGGAAGAACTGTCCCTGTGGGTTTCCATCACTGAGTCTCTACAAGGCTGTCAGAAGTTTTATCTTTCCCCTGCAGAGCAGATGGTGATTTCAAACTGCTGACCTTGCATTGAGCAAACTCAAGTGTGAGCATTAAGCAATGTTTACTTAAACCACCATGGATAGGCTCGAGAATACAAGGATTTTTGTTTGTTTGTTTTATTGGGACGTATTCCACATATGACACAATTCTGTAGTTCAATCATTATCAAGAAGAGTTGTACGATGACCGTAATCAAGAAAAATATACAAGCAAAACAACTAACAAAAATGAAGTTCCTGCTCTGTAGAGCCGTCTGCTAAGAACCGTTGGACTTAGAATTATATGCTGCATAGATATTTAACAAAAACTAAGGAAATTCTCTTAAGGTGATGAAAATTATAGCAACATTGTAATTAATAATAAAAAGGTCAGGAAGGAGGTGAATGTCAGACTGGCTTGAGGGTCACTATACTCTAGGAACTTCTTTATCTGTCATCAGCCCCAGAGGGACCTACCACAGGAGGCTGGGCAGACAGGAATTTGAGCAGAGACCTAACACTGGAGCAGCCCTTAAAAGCGCCAATAACACACTTTCTTGCATCACAGGACTATAAGCATCTTTCTCTTTCCATTCAGCTCCTCAAAGCATTTACAGCTCCTTAATTAGACATATGTCTGCTATTTATTACCATTTAAAAGGGCAAGTGGTTAATGTCCCACTGTTAAAAATTCCTAGTAATTAATTATTAACTAAATAAGCACAGCTCCTTCTCTACCTACTTCATCTTCCGTTGTGTCTCCCTGTGTTCATATATTAATATGGAGTAATTAAATGATGGCAGGAGAGGTGCCTCAAAGAGAGCCAATGCCACCTGCATTACAATGCACCCACCGTCCCCACTTGCAGCCTTCATTAGCGATAGTTGTAAAGGAAAGAATAGAGTGGGCCGATGCCAGCACTTGCCCTCACGTCTCCAGGTCATCAGTGCGGTTTCCTATAGGTAAAAATTGGAGCACATTACTTTTAGCTTCAGCTTTCAAAGGAAGATGGGATGAGCAGAATCTACAGAGCCCAGCATGCAAAGCAGCTTTGCAGCATTGATCAAAAAAAAAAAAATCCTTACATATGGAGTTATTTCATCTCCCTGAGATATTCCTCAGCAGTAAAGGGGAAGATGATGAGGTCACCGTGAAGGACCTCTGAGCCAAATTTGTCCTGAAAGCGATGCTTTGTCCACACCTGACTTACATAGTGCTCTGAGAGAGTCAGAGAGAAAATGCTCCAACAAACAGCTGGTGGTTAAGCTCTTACTTACCAATGTCTGTGATATTGTAACACTCTGTACTTAGAAGCATCTCTTGTCCAAGAAAATCGGAGAGCTTTACACACAGTAACTCCTACCTCCTAACAATGCTCCAAGATAAGTAGGAAGCCAATATTATCTCTGGTGTACAGTGTCGAAGAAGGACAAATTGCTTTTTCTAATGTTGTGCAATGACTCAGCAGTCGTCTTGGGAATAGAACGTATGTCTCTGTGAGAAAGACTCGATTTACAACTACGGTTTCCTAGTTGTTATATATCTGAGAATCAGAAAAAAAGGAATGCACTTCTAAACTACTAGTTGCTATGTCTTTATATGGTTTCTTATTCTACTGGTGGTACAGAAAGACGATTGACTTTAGAGTCATGTAGATATGGCCATTTTCCTCCGTAATCTTTTGGAGCACAGAAATTGGGTGAAATAATAGTTACCACCCACATCTAATGGTTCTGAGAATCACACACATTTTTATCATGTCCATAGTCAAGATGGGATATTTCTCAGGATGTAGAACATGAGGTTAGCTTTGTAAGAGTCGAGCAGTTGTGATTCACTTTCTAAGTTGGAAAATACAATTTAATATCCACTGCATTCTCCCAACAAAAAGTGCCAATTGTGGAAGCGCAGTAAATATTCCCATTCAGATTTCACTTTCAGAAATTAGTCATGATATTAGGTATTTCAAATAAATTATCTATTTTAGTGAATGGTTCAAAGGGAAGAAGAACAAAGAATCTTTTTCCACTTGAGGAATCAATACTAAAGATTGATAATTGTCTCAGACATTTACTTTGGGGCATTGTCTCATCTGTAAGAAATTTCTGGAGGATGGATGCCACTGGTTACAGACATAGATAGAGGAAAAGGGTGGCATTGCAAATCCAAACAGAGCTACCTTGAAATAAAGTCCTGGCTGCCTGCTTCGGAAGGATGGCAACCATTGAAAACCTTGACTCTAGATGAGTTGACTTGGCAATAAAAGAGTGCAGTGGGCTCTTTCAGTTTTGTTTTGTGTTTTTCCAACTGAAGCCATTAGTGCAATGAACTGACCCAGTGGCTGCAGCCATACGTGCACACATAGCAGGTATGAAAAGGCCACAGGATCAGACGGTGCTTCATTCTGGTGTACATGGATCACTGAGAGTTTGAACTGACTTGACAGCACCCGGCAAGAGTAGACAAACAAATACATATTGTTTATGTATCCTATTTTCTTTGATACTTGTTCTACTTTATAATTTATGCTATATATAATATATAATTTTCTATTATTAATTCATGTACACATGTAGATAACAGATAAGGAAGGAAAATACTAATGGTATTTTTTTAAGTTTTCTGTTCAAACACATTTCTCAAAGAATCTATATTCAAACCCTAATTACTTCATAACCAGAAGCTTGTATGATGGACACGTTGCAGCATATTTTTCTTTAATAGTTATAGGATATGTGTATTTGAATTTGAAACTAAGATTTTTCATAAGAAGTCAGTGGAAAATATGATTGGTGAGCCAGACAAAGAGCCCCTATCTTATGAAATATGAATTAGCCTTACTTTTGATGTGCCAACTTTCAGTTAGCAGTCCAGCATAGGACGATGCTGTTAGGTTCTTTTGAGTGGGCCCCCACCCCCAGTTACCCCACGCACAGCAAGAGGACACTCATTCATAGTCATTGAGCCCATTGTTACCACCAATCTTTCTAGCTGAGGGTTTTACTCTCCTTGGTTGATCTTCCATGCATTATGTCCTTTCCCAGGGACTGATAACATGTGGATAGTACATGAGATGAAGTCTAGATATTTTCACTTCTACTGGGCATTCTGGTTATACTTTTTCACAGATTTGCTTGTTTATAGGGCAGAAAAGCATGGCAATTAAACAAAATTGACAACATCATTCAAATGCATCAGTTCTCTGTAGACATTCCTTATTCACGTGCATATGAATGGAATGGAAATGCTATGGTTTGGGCCACATGCACTTTGGCCTCCAAAGTGGCATCATTGATCTTGAATACCCTGAAGAGGTTTTTCACAGCAGATTTACCCAGTGCAATGTGTCCTTTGATTTATTTACTCCTACTATTGACTGCAGATCCAAAGAAAATGGAGCCCTTGACAACTTCCGTCATTTCTTCATGACGGTTTTCATTGATCCAATATTGAGAGTTTTTGTTTTCTTTGCATTGAGTTGTAATTTTTATTGAACACTACATTCTTTGATCTTAATGAGTAAGTACTTTAAGTCCACTTAGCTTTCAGCAAGTGAGGTTGTGTCTACTGCAAATCAAAGGTCATTAATGTGTCTTCTTCCAATTCTGATGCTACATTTTCATATAGAAAATTATCTGCCCAGATTATCTGCCGAGCATTAATTCATTGCCATAGAATCAACTCCGTCTTATAGTGACTTTATAAAACACAATAGAACTGCTACTTCATATTTGTGTTCCTAAGTCTTTAAGAGAAGAGAGAGTACATTTGATCTCCTTTGGAGTGACTGATACTTTTGAACTTCTAAATGACCTGTGCTTAGCAGCTCAATGTGTACCCCATTATGCCACCATCACTCAGCACGCCAATTTAATAAAGTAGGGTAAAAGGCTATCCCCCTTGAGCAAACCAAACCCACTACGAATACGCTGTATACACAACAGAATAAAACACTGTCCAGTCATGCTGCATCTGACAATGGTTAGCGTAGAGTCCATTATTGTGTCAACCTATTAAACTGAGTGTCTTTGTCTGACAGTAGGGTTTTAATAGTATATGCATTATAATGAAACATTTTTCTCAGAGTCTAAATAAGTTTCTTTGGAACTTAGCAGCTCAATGTGGTATAGACAGATATGCATGCAAGTGTTAATCTCAAGATCTGCCATTTGAAACCATTAGCTGCAATGTTGGAGTGAGATAAGAAGATCTATTCCTGTATAGAATTTTTTTTGGGGGGTGGTGATGGGGCAGGCAGGGTGGGGGTGAAAAATGAGGTTTGAAGGTTTTATGGCGTGGCCAACAATCCCTACAATGGATCATTCTAATGAACAAATGTCAGGTCTGGAATAACTTCAAATAATGACAGTGATCACCTGGGAAATAGTATGTAGCAAGCACTTGCCTCTATATTGCTTCTGATCATACTCAGTTTATAGTTTCTAGTATGTAAATTATTATTTTACGTGACAGGGAAGACTGGGCATGCAAATCCTGTGCCCCAGAGTCCTTTATCATGCTACATGAATAATAAATAACAAAGACTTCAGATTGAAAGAGCCCAGGTTTGCCTCCAGAAGTTATCATTGGTGAAAACTCTCAGACTATGTTTATACTATAAACATCCCTTGCAAAGTCTTGGCAATAGGGATGGAATATGATTGTTTTGCATCCTTACAAGAAGAAACAAAAAAGAAGGAGGGAGGAGAAAAAGGGAGGGAGAGAAGCATAAGATGGGAAAGCAAATTATTACTGGAGTTCATAAAAGACTTGTAACCATTGAGAAATAATATTATTTAACATGTTCAGTGATTAGTGTTGAGATTCAAATGAGGGTGATCAGTTGTTAGTTACTGAAGTTTTAACATTTGAATATTGGTTTAATTATCTTCACATTTTTCTTTCTTCCATTCTTTTTTTTTTCAGTGTTGTGTATTTTATTTTATTTCCAAACCATTTTATTGGGAGCTAATACAGATGGCACATCCTTCCACAGTCCAATCTCATCAAGCAATATTATACAAGTGTGACCAGAATCAGTTTCAAAACATTTTCTTCCTTCTTAAACTTCTTGGTATCAGCTGCCTTTTACCTTTCCCAACTTCCTTACTGCTCAGGAATTCTTATTCTAATTATCTCTATAGGCTCTTCAGACCTGGGTTTCAGAGCCACAGGTAACAAAGATTTAAGAAGGCTACCCACAATGGCAAAATACACCAGAGATAAGCCTCAATGTGAAAAAAAAAATCTCAGAAAATATTGAAAAGCTTATCAAGCTCAGAGGGTATCAGAGGAATGATCAAGTGACATGGTTTTATTCATTCAGGTTAGCATTTTAATCTACTTTAGTCATCTCTCAGATGCTCTTTGTTTGGTAACCAGTTTATTCTCATTCCTCAATTATGGGTTAGAGGAAAGTCACTGGAGACTTGTTTCCTGTGTAGATATCACAAATGTATTTTGGATTTCCACTGTTGCTTGTCTTTTGCAAATCATATTCTGACAATATGAACTCTGATACTTCTCCCTCATTTGGTTTTGGATGATATAATTTACAATCCATGAGTCATGGATGTTGACATGCTTCTTCCCCGCAGACTTAGCTGACTTCTCAGTTAGATGACTACTTGTTATGAAACAAACTTTTAAGATCTGAAACACAATCCTATCTGACAGTTGGGCACCATCTGATTTACCACCCTTTGCTATAGCATCCTGTTCTGTGTGTCCTTCATGAGGTCCAGTTTTGAGCAAGATCATGTGATAATATCCAATTGGAACTAGAATAAAGGTTGAGCTCAAGCTCCATTTCTCTATGTCTTTTCTTTTTAAATCTGCTCTCACACCTCCTCATTAATTTATGGTAGAGAATCATATTAGTCATCTCCTTGGAGCATAACAATCTCCTGTTAATAGTCTCATAGGCATCAATTATCCCATGCGAATAATTTTTGAAGCACTGTTGAGAGAGGGATATTAACCATGAAAACTAACTACATATCACAATACCTGGATTATCCAATTGTGCAGAAAAAATCCTTATGTGTGGTAATGCAATTTATATAACCAATGGGAGTTGGTGGTCAGGCAAGATTTAAAATTGCACTCACTGTTTCTGAGAGCATAACCATTTTTTGAATTTTGACTTTTTTGTGTTTCCGCTTCATATGCGTGTTCGATAGATATGTTAGTTGAAAGACACATATTTAAGTAGCATACTAGTATAGGCACGTGGTCAGAAGATGAGTACAGTGATGGCTAAATGAATGGATGGAAATGTACTGTTTGCTTCCAAAAGATATGTTTCCTTATTTTTAGAAATCAGTCATATTTAAATATAAAGAAGAAATATAGAGACATAAATTGATCTTTTATGTCATAATTATAGAAATATAAATTAGAAGTAATTGAATTATTGAAGTCTCCATACTTTCACAACGATAGTGTGGAACTTAAAGACAGATGGCTTAATAATGACTGAAAGAGTTATCACTTTCTAGTCCTCTCATTTTTTTTTTGGGGGGGGGGCATCACTGATCTCTGGTGATGGGAGTTGGAGGCCCAGCCCCACTGCTGGAATTGAACCTCCATCCCAGTGGGCCGCAGTCCCACGCACAACCACTACTCCATCGGGGCTCAGCCCGTCTTCTCATTTTTTTTGGGGGGGGGTGCCATCACTGCTCTCCAGTGGTGGGAGTAGGAGTCCCAGCCCCACTGCTGGAATTGAACCTCCGTCCCAGTGGGCCGCAGTCCCGCGCACAACCACTACGCCACCGGGGCTCAGCCCATCGTCTTCCCATTTTTGATGTCCACTTTTCCCTTTTATAGCTTCTTCCTGTGTGTTTTCCTGTGATGTCTGTCTAGCTGTCATCCTCCTTTCCTCTACTACTCTATTGGTTTATCTTTACCCACAATCTCTATTTCTCTTTATTTTTCTCAAAGTTGCTTCCAACATGACCTACCTTAATTATATTTTTGGCTTTATGTATTGAGGGTGTGGTATAGAAGGCCTTTCAGGAAGAAATGCTCGTCCTTTTCCATAATCATCATTTTTCCTCTCTATTTCGTTTGTGAGTTCCTTCTGCCCAATACCTAACCCACAGAACGAGAGCTCACAAAGATAATTGGCAGGTTAAAATGTAATTATGTGACTGAAAAATCAATTAGAAAAAGGAAGTTGAAGAAGAGTACCAGAGGTCTCAGTGAGATATTGTCAGAAGGAAAATCTCTCCCCTCCCCAAATTAATGGAAATATTTCTTCTTGAAATCAAGGCATGTCTCCACGAACTTAAAGCTTATATTCCATTGGTGTCATTTATTGATTCTGGGCTGTCATTTACATGATCCCATTTAGCCTGAATCTCTTCTTGTAACTTCTAAGGCACGGAGAAGTTTGGGATGACTCTCTGTGTGTTTATTTATTCAGTATTGGTATTCTTGGCCTATACTGATGTTGACAATATATACCTGAAGTTCCTCAATTCTGAAATTGGAATTATTTGAAGTAGAAATGGATTTCGGATAGCACATTGGTGATTGGCTTTTCATGTATATAGTAGGTGTACTTGTCTACAATTTAGTTGGTGCTAGATTACGGTATAACAAGAGATCATGCTTTAATTGCCATGAGACCAGGCTAGCACTTAGATTTGCAGCCCAGAGGGCTAGGGGAAGGAAAAGGAATCTCTTAAAGGAAGCTTTAAGTTTAGACATAGGTGAGTAAACTCAACTTTTGCTTTTTTGCTTTTTAGCCATGATTGATTTCAGGTATTTTTGTTGTTTTTGTTGTTCTCCCCACTACAGTTTATATATGTGTCCTTCAACAGACTAAACGGATAGGTTTCAATATTTTCTTTGTTACTGACAAACTTCATAGTCTTGAGCAGATTATTAAATTTGTAAATTCAGCATCTTCGAAAAAAAAAAGAGAGCTAAAGGATTTTGGGGTCTTTAACTCATATCAAGCTGAATGAGTCTTATCAAACTAAATGTCTATTTGACCCATTGAATAAATTCTCTTCTTATTTTATACTTAGTTGTTTCGTAAATCAAAAAAGGTGCTCATATGCACAGTTTTTCATGCCGTTCGCTTGTTCACTTGAAGTGAAGATGCAACATCCCTCTCTGACTATTTATCATATTGGGAACATTTTATATTGCTGATGTGTCTCCTACTATCAGTGTGTCACTCAGACACAACATCACAAGGAGTGACATTTTTTCAACTCAGACACAGGAGTCCCCACCACTGTCTGCCTCCCAGACACTCCCCACCTGTCTTCTGTCCTTATCAAGAAGATAAGTAAGCGGCTCAGGTTCCCCATACAAATAATTTAGTAGCTTGTCTGTCTAGAAGGTAATGGCAGATCATCTATAGTTCCTGCAATTTTGATACTGTAATATAATAGGATGAGACACCCCCGAACTCCAATCCAGACAACCTTGTTGTTAAGAATGGTAAATTACTCTGCCCTCCCACTCATGGAAATATTATGGCGAACACCACTCATCTCTTACAAAGCAAATGATTTCTTTTGGGTTACCTATCTCATAGATAGTTCATGGGAAAAAAAAATCTTACCCTCTGAATCCAGTGATTTAAGACTCTTTTAATGTCCATTCCTCTTTGATTTTCTTCTCTTTAATAAATCTCTGTATAATATTAAACCATCTGAAGTTGTTGGAGAAGAAGATATTTAGAGAATGAGAAATAGAATTGCCATTGACTTGAATCCTTTCCCAGAAGACAGAAAGTAATTTCTGTGGAAAAAAATATGAATCATATTTCGCGTTAAAATTCTGAATCTAGCCTTTGATATTTAACCCAACAAAGACAATTCTGTCCCCTTCCTAGAAATCTTGTCATCTGTCTGGAGCCAGATGCTGAGAAAGAGTGGCATGTATTTTATTCAACTCCATTAGGGAATATTTTTGGTGATTTCAAGATATGCAGCAATTATCATTGTCATGATGGCTATTGTTATTTTCATGAAGACACATCTTTTTTGGAGGCTTAAATTTATTTGCATTCCTCCATTTATTTATCTTTCTATCCATGCATCTATGTATTCTATGTAGGATTTTTGCACTTACTTTCTCTGAATGGTATTATATAAATAACTAACAATGACAGAAAGAAGAATCAAGCTTGTGAAACTACCTTGAACAAAGTTAACTGTTGTATGTTTATGTCTTTTAGAGTTTTTACTCTACTGAAAAATCCAAAGCAGATAAGATATTCTTTGAAACACTGAAAAAAATAAATTTTCATTGTTAGACTATAAGAACTAAACAGGCACATTTGATTTTATTATTTGCAGCTGGAAGTAAAATTTACCATCAATTTACTTAATCATGAAATAGATAGAATATGTATACTCAATGTTTTCCTATTAAAACCACCATGGTCAGTTATGGTTAGGGTTGGGGGGGTGAGGAGAAAAAAGCAAACAACAGAAAAACCTCATCATGGTCCATCATTTTTTCAAAAGTTCAGAAGTTTTCAGAAAGAAGGGAACTGGAAACAAAACAGAGGCATAAGTGATGGTACATAGATGGGGTTGCAATGAATCACGTAAAACAAAATAGGTATGTATTGCTGCATGGAAAACTGATTTTTTGTTTGTTTGTTTGGTAGGCATTCATTTAATTCACAGGAAAAAGTTCAAACACAATTCATGGTCATATGTCACACAGTGAATTCTTTCTCCCTGTTATTTATTTATTTTCCTTTAACTGTGGATTAAAATTTAGTTTGGGAAGGGAAACGGATTTTCACCTAAACCTCTTACTTTAACATGCAGATAATTCTAAGCCAAATGTAACGTTGTTAAACTTTTCCTGTGGTTAACCAACCATCTATGATAAATGTTCACAGACTGAAACTGGCACAAGCATGAAATAACAAACTCATATGTATTCCAATCCTTAATTTTTTTGAGAAAATGCCAAAACATTTCTCCTAGATCTTGAGCTAGATTTTATTAGCATGGACTTACTTACCTCATCTTGTCTGAGTTGAAGATTGCTTAGAGTTCCAAGACATTGCTTCCCTCCCCCCACCCTTTTTCTTTTTTCTTTTTAAGAGCAGCATTTGAAAGTAAACAGGATATCCCCAAGATTAATCTACCATTAACTGTTCAATAAACATGAAGGGTGAAAACAAATTCTATGGTGCATAGCTAGATGTCTAAATACATTCACAGTGACATTTAATGGAAATTAAATGCATTGTTCATTGTCTCCAACTGTTCTACATCTTCTTCATGAATACTCAACTCCTACTGCCTATTGATTCTCAGTGACTCTTCTAAGTCTGTTTTAGATTTAGCTTCCTTTTTTTTAATTGTCACTCTCTGCATTATTACCTCCTCTGGCTGCTCCAAATTGGTACTATTCACCTTGGACTAGTATTCCAGTTCTCGCCTTCCTTTTCTGACTGTGCATTTAATCATTTACCCGAGAAATATCAGTGTCTCTCCTAGTATGCATGCCACTACTTGTCTGTCAGTTTGTCTGTGGGGGTCTGCATGTTGCTGTGATGCAGGGAGCTGTCACAGGTATTTCAAAGACCAGCAGGGTCACTTAAAGTGAATAATTTTCAGTTGAACTTCCAAACTAAACACAGATCATAAAGAAGGAATAACCCATCCACTGCGACACCTTTGTTGCTAACAATCTTATTAATAATAACAAAACATTGTCAGACATACTGAGAAAATATAACAGTTTTGAGGATGGTTCAGGATCAGGTAGTATATTTTTTGTTCAATATTAAGGTGTCTATGAGGTGGAATTGATTTGATGTCACCTAACAAAAACAACAAATAAACATGAGATTCAGAGCTGGATATTCAAAGACAATTGAGATGGAAATGGTGTTATCATAATGAAGATTTTGTTAGATGTCTTATGTTTGTAAAAACTACAAATTGCTGTTTCTTGGATTACATGTCATTCATCTTCCAAACAAATATTAATATCTCTTCTGTGATCACTTGTTTCTTGAAATATTTTCATATCACAGTACATATGCACAAAGTCAATGCTTTATTAGAATTATGGGTATTTGTAGTTATTGGCTACTTTGTAATGAAAATGTAACCATTGCTGTGCAAGTATACTATTTATTATTATTATTTATTTTTACATTTCTTGCCATTACAAAGGAAATTCATTAGAAGCAGACAATAGAATTCTGAATCCACTCATGTTTCTATTATTGATTCTACGCAAGTTTATTATATCTCATTGGGTATGAGATACAGAGAGTCAATCAAGAAGATTTTGGTTTAGTCCTTTAACTTTTTCTTGTGAATGGAGTGAAGGTTTCCAGGGCCAATTCAGCCACATTTTGCTTCTCATTTACTGCAATCCCCTCATTGCAGCATGACTTTCCCAATTTGTTCTTGTTTCCTGCTTTCATTCATCCAAGAAATTTTCTTTAAAGAAGACATGTAGAGTTCCCTTAGAATGATGAGTATGTGCATGCAGTGAAAAATAAAATCGTAATCGAGAATTCTGTAGAAGAGATGTTAAAAGAAGAAATGGTAGGAAAGACAAACAGACAAACACTTGTGTAACTTGCACAATTCTAAATGTTTATTGGACTGTTGGATAAAACAGTTGGCATCTATTGACTTCAGTCTCCTAATCTACAAAAAGAAGACATGCAACTTTTCTGAAAGTGGCCTGATGGCTGTCATCATATAGATTCCATAGTCCCTTGGCTTCGTGTTGGGCAAGTGTTATGAAGTGATTTGAACTTTGCTCACAAACACCCAGAGACCCTTTTCCAGTAAACCTTGGTCCACAGGTGCTTAGTTCAGAGGCTATACAAGCCTAGCTCTATCAATAAAGACCACCATACCAGGACACACCACTATACCAACAAGTCTGTTACATAAAAGCAATTAGCTTTCATCTCTTTGTCCTGTGCCTTTCTTTTGGTGTCCTGTCTCTGCTGCCACCAATTTTCTGTCACTTTTCATATGTGTATATATATATATATATATATATGTGTGTGTGTGTGTGTGTGTGTGTGTGAATATATATATGTGAATATATATATATATATATATATATATATATATTCCTAGTTCTTTTGCAGCGATCACAAGTGTTGTGAGTAGTGTGAGGTTATCCATCTCTGTGTGAGAAGTTCATCTCTCCAATTAGGGAAGGTGGAAGGATGAAGGATTATGAGTAACTGGAGAGCTGAACTGCCAGGGTGGAAATGACTAGTAGTATCACCAAGCATTGTAGGAAGTTACTGGTAACAATTTATAGCCAAACTCAATAGCTGCCAGTCCACACATTTCAAACTTGTGTTATTTTTTCCTACTTTGTGGCAGGTTGTCTCCCCCAGCCTTGGGATGCTAAGGAGTCATTGGTTTAAGTAGGCAATCTAATCCCCTCCTTGGGCCACAAGTACTTCACATTGGTAGAGCCTTAGCCAGTGATTTGCTGGGGCTTATAAAGACCATGTCTGTTGTTGGTAAATGCCATTGTGTTGGTTCTGACACATAGTGACCCTATGCACAACAGGACACAACAATGTCTGGTCCTTTGCTATCATCACAATTGTCCCTGTGCTTGAGCCCACTGTTGCAGTCACTGCCAGTCCATCTCATTGACGGTCTTTCTCCTCCTTTTATCAGCCAATGGTACTTTCCCTTTTCCCCAGCACCAGAATTTTTTTTTGTTTGTTTGTTTTTCTTTGGTTTTTGTTTGGGGGGCATCACTGCCCTCTGGTGGTGGGAGTAGGAGGCCCAGCCCCACTGCTGGATTTGAACCTCCAACCCAGTAGGCCGCAGTCCTGCGCACAACCACTATGCCACCGGGGCTCAGCCCCCAGCACCAGAATTTAAATACATCAGTTCTTCACTCTCCATGTTTTTCACATGTATATTTGGCAATCAAAAATACTTGAGTCAGCATGACCACACTCCTCAAAGTAACGTCTATGCTTTACAATACTAAAAGAAGTCTTGTGCAACAGATTTACCCTAAACAAAGCATATTTTGATCTCTTGGCTGCTGTATTCATGATCGTTGGTTGTGGATAGAAGCAAAACAAAATCCTTGACAACTTGAACCTTTTCTCCATTTATCATGATGCTATCTATCAGTATAATAGCTAGGGTTTGGGTCTTCTTGACACTGAGTTGTAATCCATACTGAAGGTTGCCATCCTCAATCTTCATCAGCAAGTGCCTCAAGTCCTCCTCATTTTTATCAAGCAAGATTGTGTCATCTGTTTTTTTAAGGTTATTAATAAACCATCAACCAATCCTGATGCTGCATTCTTCATATATCATAATCCAGATTCTCTGATTGTTTTTTCAGCATGCAGATTGAGCAAGTACAGTGAGAGGATAAAATACTGAGTCACATTTTTCTAAATTTTAAACAATGCAATATTCCTTTATTCTGCTTCTCCATTCATGCACAAGTTCTGAAAAAGCACAATTAAGTGTTTTGGAATTCCCAGTCTTCTCAAGCTTATCCATAGTTTGTTATGATCCACACAGTTAAATGCCTTGGCATAGTTATAGACAATGTGTAGAAGGGACATATTAATTAATTCAAATTACCAGGCTGAGCCCTGGTGGCGTAGTGGTTGTACGCGGGGCTGCGGCCCACTGGGTTGGAGGTTCAAATCCAGCAGCAAGGCTGGGCCTCCTACTCCTACCACCAAAGGGCAGTAATGCCACAAAAAAAAAAAACAAAAAAAACGAAAACAAATTACCATAACAGACACTCTTTCTAAGTCTAAGAACACTTATGAATAACAATTATGAATAACACTCTCTGGGTTGTGCAAATGGCCAATACATTCTTTTAACTGAAAACTTGCTAGCACAAATCATTCCAGAAGCATTTTTGGAAGAAACACCTGGCTATCTATCTAAAAATAAATTGAGTCATTGAAAACTATATTGAACACAGCTCTACTTTGAAATATGTGGGAAAACCCTAGGTCAGACTGGAATTGCCATCAATTTTATTGTTTGTTTAGTTCTGAAAAACCCAGTTTGAACCATGAGTTATGTTCTTGATTTACTTTAGAGAAAACTCATTGATGTAGTTTTTTTATGTAGTTTTAAATCTTATGTTTGCCCCAATCTTTTGTTTATGGCATTATGCTACTATGATTGGACTTTTCTACATCATACGCTAGCATTTGCATCTAGGAATTTGAGGTAACGGGATTGTCGGGTTCCACTTGATACACAGGTAGATGCAAAGGAGCAATCTTGTCAAGCAAGAGTAGTATCTCCCAGAATAAAAGGTTCTTTAAATACACAGTTCGTATATTTGTCCTATCATGTTATGTCAGGGTGCAACTTATATGGAAGTAATGCAGAAACACTGAGGGAGGCACAACAAGCATTGCAAAGGGTTTTACTTAATCTATGATGCAGTAGACTTATGTTTGAAAATTGAGCAAGCACAATATATACTGTCAAAGAAAAACGATGGTAGAATCTGGTTGTAATTAAAATGAAAGAACATTCATCGCAAATTGGGAGTCACAAGGTGAAGAAAACTCTGAACTCAGTAGTTTGATGTGGAGTCAGTTCTGGGAATTTTTGAAATTACTCATACAGCTCCCATCACAATGCATGCATGCATCCATCATTGTATACAAAGCTCATTTGTACACTTGTTGCCGTAATCATTCTGAAAACATTATCTTTCTACTTAAGCCTCTGGTATCAGCTCCTCATATTTCCCCTCCTTCCCCACTCCTCCCCCCCCCCCCACGAACCATCAGTAATTAATAAATTATTATTATTTTGTTATAGCCTACACTGTCTGATGTTTCTCTTCTTCCACTACCCTGTTGTCCATACCCAGAGGGGGAAGCCATATGTAGATCCTTGTAATCGGTTCCTTCTTAGTTCAGGGAATTATTTTATAGAAAAATACTAAGAACTTTAATTTATAGAGTTTATTTTACATTTATGTAATGGTTACAAAATTGTGTGATGATATCCTCGATTGCTGGATAATTTTGTGAGTTTCTACGTGTTCCATTTTTTTTTAAGTATCAAAGTGTTAAAGTGGGATCATCTGGCTTCCAAACACCCCTCCGTGACCACATGTGGAAGAAATGGGTACTTGTGATTTAGCTGAGTGTACATCTCCTAGAATTGTTTCAGGTCTTTTTTTTTTTTTTTTGAAGCAGTTGCACTTAAGC
This sequence comes from Nesogale talazaci, assembly GCA_004026705.1. Taxonomy (NCBI): domain Eukaryota; kingdom Metazoa; phylum Chordata; class Mammalia; order Afrosoricida; family Tenrecidae; genus Nesogale; species Nesogale talazaci. The sequence continues at coordinate 9,697 of PVJH01002090.1, read as the reverse complement.
AAGAAAAATCACATTCCTTCCTAAATTTGTTTACAAAGTAATTTTCTCAAAATACAATGAGGAGTTACAGAAATGATAAGCGATGTTTTCAATGTGGAAGTTAGTTCAAAATAGAGTTTTGTCCTCAGACCTTGGCATAGCTACCATCTCATACTGGAGACTTTAAGTTAACTTGTGACTGAATCAAATAGCTAAGGCATAGATTTTATTTTCATATGCCTATGTTTGATCATGTATATCTCCATATATGTGTGTAGGTGATATAGCTGTTATCTGTTGCCATTAAGCCAGCTCTGTGAAACAGAACCAAATACTGCCTAGTACTGCACCATCCTCCCCCTCATTGCTCTCGTAGGCTCTGCTGTTTGATCTGAGCTTACTGCTGCAGCCACTGGATCTGTCTCTCTGTCCAGGATCTTCGTTTTTTGGGATGACCCTTTTTTTTTTATCAAGTAGGATGTCCTTCTTGCCTTTTCCAGGCCCTGGTTTCTCCTGATAACTTGTGAGGCAAGTCTCACCCTCTGATCTTTTAAGAAACAACTGGTTGCATATTCAACACAGGTTTGCTTATTCTTCTGTCAGGTGATGGTGTGTTCAGTCTTCCTCACTAACACTAACTCAGAGTCACCACCCCTTCAGCCTTAGTTACTCATTGTCTACATATGCACATGAGGTCATTGAAATGCTATGGCTTGGATCAGAACACTTTAATTTTCAAAGTGACATCTTTGCTTGTAAACACTTTAAAATGGTCTTTTAGAGGAGGTGTAATATATTTACCTATACATATACATTCACAGGTATGCACAGTGGGTGCATACACACAGTCTTAATTATATTAATGTTCACAACAAGTGGACTTTATTAAAGGCTTGATTTAAGGTTATCATCTTTATACATCTATGAGCAGTAAAATTATTTGCTTGGTCAATCAAAGATCTTAGGTTGTTGCTGTGTGTGTGTGCATTTGTATATAAGTGTTTGCTAGTGATCCTTTAGACAAGCTATTCTTAAATCAGAGACATATAAGCAAACTGCACACATTTTATTTTTCCAAGCCAAGTTTGTTCTCAGTCAGCAGTTTCAAAGGATGCCAGTTTTCAAGAAGAGTGAAGCTTTTTCTTAAATGAAAAGTGATTATCCATCATAATAGAATTACAAAAGGTATCTTATTGAGTGGATGTGTTAATATCTATTTCAGATTTAGGTATATAATCTCATTTTGATCTTTAGCCCTAATATGTGAAATCTCAAATGAAATATGTAATTATCACTTTAAAAGGGCATCATATCACCTGTTTCTTTTTTTTTTTCATTTCAGCTATTTCTTACAGAATATGTAGGCCGTAAGTAATCAAATGTTTTCTACATTGGGCAAGTTATGTGTATTATTGAAAAGTTTCAGTGATTTAATTTTCTATTTAGGTGTACTCTACTGGACAATGGAAGCATGGATTAAAATGTTTTTAAATAGAAAAAAGATTATAGGGTGTAATTGATTTCATTTGTTGTATTTAAAGAATATTAAGGACCGATTGAGTGCCACCTATAGGAGTGATCAGTAAGAACAAATATATGATAAGTCTGAGCTTGCTTGGAATGCACAGTCTGCACAATGAACAGATGCACACAATGTAATAAACTTGCATAAACTTCTACCTGTACATGTTTGATATCATGTGGCAGAACTTGAGGAGCTTATTTAGGCTGTTGTTGGTAAATGGTGAATGATTTATTAGTATGAAGGATAGTGGGGAAAGACTATAAGACACCAAGTTGTCCACAGAACAGTCAGGGCCCAGTCAAGTATGCATTGAAAAGGACGATTAGACATGGATTTCACAGAGTCGCAGGAGTGGTCAGCAAAGGAGGTTGCGGGGTGATAGGCAGAAATCACTCCTATGTAACAAGCCTGTATCATATTTTCCCCTAACCAACCATTGCTGGATTTTCTAAGGAAGCACCAATAGACTCAGCATGAAACTGAGTGAAGGAGGCTGCTTAGTGAACAACAACTTATTTTCGGCCTTCCCTAGATGTCCTGAAAGTCAGGATTGGCCCAGGAAAAGGAAATGCTCTAACAGACCACCACTTGCCCCATCAGTGGGTCTTCTCCTGTTCTTAGGTGATTCCTCTTTAGGGGTCAGGGACCAGGATGGAATGCCGTTTGCTGCCAGGCCCCAGATGAAATGAGTAAAGAAACTCTGAGGCAAGGCAAATGAGTTACTAGCAAAGGAAGCAGTATTGAAGTGTGAAACAGAATGCACGGAATAGTTCCTTGGTCCTAAAATGAAGAAGATCAGAACTGACTGGAAGTGATGCCGTTGGGTTGCTAGCAAAATGTGGTCAGCTTACCTGAGCATGATAGAGCCCCAGGAAACCCTAGTGGACACCGTAGTGGAGCAAAGTAATGGCAACATAAATTAGTTTTTTGCTTTTGACATGTGTGGGGAAAGCAAGGACATTCAGAACCTCCTTAGAAAATGGCAGAGATGAGTTTTCTACATGTTTTTTAAGTAGTTCAAGGGAAGGAAGCATAGAGAAATAACGTGGCAAGATGTGGCTTTGATCCTCCCTAGAGACTTCTTTGCTTGTGGTCCTCAGATTCAGGAAAGAGAGAGAGACGGCTTTCTGCAAACAAGCTGTGGGCATTGGGTCAGTCGTTTTGCTCATTGAGATACAGCTGTTTGGGTCAAAAGGTAAACACCCACACACATCATTTCTCATCACTATTTTACCCTCTGCTCCTCTAGCGGATGGCTCCTCAACTCTCACCAGTCCCTAACTACAGAAATGCCTTTCCCCTTTTTAGCACTGTCCTTCTGACTTTGATCCTAATCACGTTGTATGCTTCCATTAAAAAACAAAACAGGGCTGAGCCCTGGTGGTGTAGTGGTTATGTGCGGGACTGCGGCCCACTGGGATGGAGGTTCAATTCCAGCTCACAGGAGCAATGGCTGGGCCTCCTACTCCCACCACCAGAGAGCAGTGATGCCCCCTCAAAAAACACCTTTTCTACAGTGGATTCCTGTCAACTTCATTTCTTCAACATATCTCTACTCTATCCCTTTACTTTTCTCCCCCCTTATCAGTGCTCAGCTTCAGGACTACATTATTTCTGGATTTGATCATTGGAAAGGCCCTGCTAACTTCAATGTTCAGCATTGCTCCTTCAAACAGTTGTACACACTGTAGGCAGAGCTTTCTAAATGCAAATTATATTCTAAATATATCATTTCTTTTTTATTATACTTCAATTGTTACCTATTCTTCTTGGGAATAAAATTAAAATTTCTTCCAAAGGCAAACAAAATCTGTGTAATATTGCCAGTACCCATCTCCTTCCCTAGAATTGTTTGGTATCATTTTTCCCCACCTTTTGTCCCCCCTTTACCTTCCTCTTTCCAGTACACTCAAAGTTCAACTACACTGAACTTGAGCTATGTCTTCCAATAAGCTATTTTCTCCTTCATTCTTCTTATCTAGACCCCTACCTTTTCACCTTTGATTTATTTTAGTCCTGAACTCAATTTTCACTCCCTATGCACAGCCTTTCCTGAACTACCATATCCCTCTTTAGGACAATCTTACATATGAAGCACTGCCTTTGAGATTCAATAATTTCATTTTGTTTCTTTCTGATAACACTGCTTCCTCCATGAGAAATGTGCACAAGGTTTCCTTTACCTACAGCATCTAGTCTAGAGGCTGGTACGTCAAGCAGTACCAGTTGCTGTCAAGTTGGCACCAACTCATAGTGTCCCCAAGGCTTTCAAAGGAGAACTTTGCTCTGAAGGGGTATCAGTGGCTGTTTTTTCAGAACTGGCTTTCCAGTTTTTGCCTCTGGATGCACTGAAATGTCTAATCTTTTTGCCGCAATTGGTATTTTACATATGAGGGTTCCAGCTTTCCCGAGATCATACTTAAGGCACTCACCTTTTAAAGAACTTTGTTGTACTTCTCCAAATTTCAAACTCATGCCAATGAGTTGATGCTGACTTACAGAACTCTATGGGACAGAATAGAACTGCCCTTGGGTGTTTCCAAGACTGTCCCTGCTCATGAGTAGACAGTCCTGACTTTCTCCTATGGAGCAGATGGTGGTCAAGGATTGTTGACCTTGTGGATCACAACTCAATGTGTAAGCACTCTGCAACCAGGTCTCCTCGCTGTGCTTCTAGTAAGGAAGAAAGAATCTCCCACAAGTTTACACACAATCTAAACCTTCTTCAAATATACCCATCAGTTGAATGATTCCCCCCCCCCCCACAATCTAAGGACCACAGAGCTAAAAGATCACATTTATATATATATATTTTTTGGGGGGGGGCATCACTGCTCTCCGGTGGTGGGAGTAGGAGGCCCAGCCCCACTGCTGGAATTGAACCTCCATCCCTGTGGGCCGCAGTCCCGTGCACAACCACTACACCACCAGGGCTCAGTCCCACATTTATCTATTTTTAAAAAAAACAAAATTTCTTAAAATCTTGCACCCAGAGCTTTATAAGATGATGAGCGAGCCAACACTGGTGAAATGATCCATAGAGTTAATAAGTATTTTAGGGCCTACCAAGTCAGACAATGTCTGAAGAACTGGAAATTAGCAATACAATAGATTATGTTCCGAATCACACATGGTTCCATCGCAAAGTCCCAATAAGTACTGACTATCAACAGTAAGTTATGCATATGTTTTGGCTACTTATTTTCTCCGTCATCATTTATTGAGCAGGTACCATGAGCAAGGGAATATTAGAAAGTGAGGATATGAAAGCTAAGCTCATGATTATAATGTATTATAAAGGCTAATTAAATATATATTTTGAGTTTTAAATTTATGCCTTCAGATTTTTAGTTGCATACACACACACACACATATATGTGTAATGCACAGTTCATACAGATTATTTTGTATGGTAGAAAGATCTCATTTATGCAATCTGTATGTTGGGTACCCCCCACAAAAGGAATCCCACCCCAAGATATGTAACAATATAACCTGATCATCTTCAAAGTACTCTTCATTACACTCAAAACTTTTTTTCCAAATATACGATTCCTTTTTGGGTGGCTGACAACACCTGTCTTGTTTCTTTTTTTCATCTCTTCTACATTGTCAAATAGCTCTCCTTTTGAAAAAGAGGAAAGAACAAGGAGGCAAAGAACATTTATAGAGGCCTAAATAAAGGCATGTACATATGTAAATGTATTTATATAGAACAATAGAAAAATAGTTCTATGTATGTATACTTCTATGTTAAATATTAAAGTAGCAGACAGACATTGGGCCTCTACTCAAGTACATCCTCAATGCAAGAACTTTTTTATCGGGGGGGGGGCATCACTGCCCTCAGGTGGTGGGAGTAGGAGGCCCAGCCTTTGCTCCGTGGAGCTGGAATCGAACCTCCATCCCAGTGGGCTGCAGTCCCGCGCACAACCACTACGCCACCGGGGCTCAGCCGAACTCTTTGTTCTAATACCTTGGCATACTGTGATGTTCACCTTCGATCTTCCTGATAGAATCACTGAAGACAGAAGACAAAATGGATGCCTAAGCAAATATGGTGAAAACAGCTGATGGTGCCTGACAATCAAAAGAGACAGCACCTGGGGTCTTAAGGCCTTAAAGATAAACAAGCAGTCATCTAGTTGAGAAACAGCAAAGAACCAACAAAATGAATGAAGCACACCTTCCTGTGTGATCATGAGGCATAGATGAGATCAGGCATCAAAGTCCAAGAACAACAACAAAATTATATCGATGTGAATGGAAGGTGGGTTGAGGTGTGTGCATATCCAAAACCCATCTGTAGACAAGGAGTATCCCCTCACAGAGGGATTACAAAGAAGAGACAAGCCAGCCAGTGTACTGTATAGCACCAATGAAACATACAACTTTCCTCTAGTTCTTTAATGCTTCCTCCCTACCCCCATTATCATGACCCTAATTAAAAATCCAGCTAGATCAGAGCATGTGTACAGGTAGAGAGAAGAGCTCAAACTATAGGGACTCCGGAACAGATAAACCCTTTAGGACCAATAATGAGAGTATTTATACTAAGAGGGTGGAGGGAAGGTGTGTGTGTGGGGGGAGATATCACACTGATTGATGTAGCACCCTTCCCAGAGGGCACACAACAAAAAAGTGGGTGAAGAGAAACAACAAATGATGTAAGATAGGAAAAAATATAGCAATAAATTATATATGGTTCTTGATGGAGGAATGGTGGGGGAGGGAGAGAAAAAATGAGGTGCTGATACCAAGGACTCAAGTACAAATTAAATGTATTTGCAAATGATGATGGCAACATTGTGCTTTACACAATGGATATATGTTTGAATTGTGATAAGAGGTGTAAGAGTCCCCAATAAAATGATTTTTTTTTTTGTGGGCGTCACTGCTCTCCGGTGGTGGGAGTAGGAGGTCCAGCCCCACTGCTGGAATTGAACCTCCTTCCCAGTGAGCCGCAGCCCCGCGCACAACCACTACACCACCGGGGCTCAGCCCAATAAAATGATTTTTTTAAAAAATCACTGCCTTTTCACATTCCTCTTCATCTGCAGAAACAAACCAAAAAAGTGGCGCAAATTGAGGTCAGGTGAGCTAGGGGCGTGGGGCAAGCAAGGCATGCTGTATTTTTCCCAAAACTGGCACATTGAGATGGCCGCGTGAACAGGGACATTGTCGGGGCGGCACAACCAGCCCCCGATCTGCCACAAATCAGGCCTTTTTGGTTGTTGTTGCCCAGTGCTGTACAATCTTTTCAGAACCTCCACGTAGAAAGCTTGATAAACAGCCTGACCTGCTAGACTGAAATCCAAATGCACAACGCATCAGCATTTTGTCCCTTTGGAGAAATGATGGACATCCGGACCGAGGTTTGTCATCAGTCGCCATCTCACCTTTTTTGAAATGAGAAAAACATTGGTGCACTTGAGTTTTTCCCATAACGCTGACCTTATAAACTGTATTCAGCATCACAGCAATTTCTGTGGCATTTTTCCAGAGCAGGAAACAAAAGTTTCACAATCACATGCTATTCTCTTAAACCTGCCTTCACAAAAAAATGAGCTTTGAGAGAAACTGCATTTATGAAAAAGTTCACTGTGACCAGAGAGAGCTTTCCTAGGCAATGCCACTGGGTGCACCGACTCAGAGAGAGTTGCTTGATACTCACCTCGTGGGGAAAGTACATAATATGAAAGTTCTGCTGGCCCAGCACAATTCCACTTTGGGACTAGGGGGACCCTATCATATAACACATTTATTCTTGGGTATAAAATGCTATACAAAAGAGAACTTCAAGTCTGCTTAAGAAGCTAAATATTCACACAGAAGAAAGCCTGGGAAAAACAATATGTAAAGCACTGGAGTGTCAGGCAGACATCATGGTGCTATTACAGATGTGAGCCTCAGGCAAGAAGGGCCGGCTCTTTCTGGACTTGTGTAGGTAACCCTGACTGAGAGTGCCCTGCAGCCCACCACTTCCCGCCAATTATCCATGCCACAGGAGAAATGTGCTTTCTCTTCATGCTGCTTTTCACTGCAATTTTAACAGAGCAATTTTTATTTTGTACTATACTAAGAATCTAGATATTTAGCAGGGTTATATTCCCTACACATTTTTTTGCTCATTCATTTAAGCACTCAGATTTTTATTGAACATGCACTTTTGCCCAGTATCTTCTAGCTCTCTGCAAAAGAAAAAAAAAAAAGTGAACAAAATACACAAAACGCTTGCTCACAAGATGCTTATGTTCCAGTCGAGGAAGAACGATAACAATAGAAATAAATACATATCCTGTGATGATAACTATGATGAAAAATGGAAACTTAAATGGAAATCAGTCAAGGAGTTGATAAAGGTGTGTTGGGGAGGGGGGAGGGACTTAACTTAAATAGGATGGTCAGAACAATCCATCTTTTTCTATTGGAGTGGATGGTGGATTTAAACTTCCACCCTCCTGATTTGCAACCCAGCACTTACTGAACAGTGCCACCAGGCTTTCACCTACAAGACCTCAAACAAAAATCCAGGGGCTGAGCCCTGGTGGCGTAGTGGTTGAGTGTGGGACTGCGGCCCATGGGCTTGGTGTTTTAAATCCAGCAGCAGCTCTCCAGGAGCAAGGCTGGGTAGCCCCCACAGCCACCAGAGGGCAGTGATTCCCCCCAAAAAACAAACAAACAAATCCAAACTCACTACCACCATGTCAATAGGACTGAGTAGAACTGTTCCCATAGATGTCAGTGGCTGTGAAGGAGGGAAGAATCCCTCATTTTTTGCCCCTCAAAGCAGTTGATGAGTTTGAATTATTGAGCTTAAAGGTGTAATTCATAACCCAGTAAGCCACTGGGGCTCTATTGTTTTATTAAGTGACCAATTTATTGTGGACTGTTACAGCTTTATCTGCAGTCCACACATGTATTGGATCAGGCATGTTTGTGCAAATGTTGCCTTCATTCATTTCGTAGACATTTATTTTCTATTGAACCCTTGGTATCAGCTCTTCAGTTTTTTTCTCCTTCCCGTGTCCCCACCCTCATGCCCCTCTATAGATTATAAATTATTATTTTCATATCTCACAATGATCACTATCTCCCTTCCCCCATGTTTTCTGTTTTTCTTCCCTTTGGAGAGGGGTGTATGGTAATGTATCCATCATTATGATTGGTTTTCCCTTTCTCCCTTCTCCCCTCCCATCACCGCTTATCCTACCTTTCTGTTTTCACCATTCCAGGTGTTGTGAGCCCCCATCTCTTTTCTATACCTGTGTACAATCCCAGACTAGTCTGAATTGAGAAATAGTACCGGGGTCATGATAGTGGAGGGGCGGAGGGTAGGAGAGGTTGAAGAGGTCTCAAGGAGTCAGAAGAATATCGTGTGTTCCACCCATGTTTTACTGCACCCTGGTGGACTCATGCCTTCCCTGTGTTTGGGGTTCCTTTTGTCTAAAGAATCAGAAAGTGGAAATTCCCTACAAGAGCATTTTGCCAGGGTTGTCCATAGAGGCTAGTGTAACCATGGTGGTGTCCAGAGGAGGGGCTGAAGTCAAAGAGATAAGGAACTCCATGATTGTTGAACTTCCTAATAGTGACACCAAGCACAACAGAATGAGTCACTGTCTGGTTCTGAGCCCTTTGTTGGGGCCACTGGGTCAATCCACCTCATTGACGGTCTTCTTTTATTTCACTGTCCCTCTGCATTGCCAACATGATGGCCTTATCCAGGTACTGCTCTCTCTTGATGATATGTCCAAAGTATGTAAGAAGACATCTCACCACCCTTTCCTTTAAGGAATATTCTGGCACTGTTCATATATCTTCCAAGCCAGAGAGATGTCCTTTTAGCAGTCCATGATAATTTCACTATTCTTCTTCAACACCACAATTCAAATTTGTCACTTCTTCTTTGGTCTTCTGAATTCAACAGCGAATCTTCACAGGCATAAAAGGCACTCATATGTAGAGCTTGGTAGACCACTAATAGCACATAATACCCTGTTTAGACTCTGACACTTAATTAGAGATGGGAAGTCATTGGAGGAATTGGGAAAGAAATGTGACATAATCTGACTTTTTGAAGAATCACTTGGTTCTTGGATTAAAAATAGATTTCATGGTGCATGATAGAAGTGAGGTAACCAGATAGACATAATAATAATAGAGGACAGTTACTTAAGAAAAAGCCATAACAAT